>DWEM01000066.1:0-27239 GCA_018245935.1 Agara belti belti
ACGTAACTGGTGAAATGTGGGGGTGTACTACACTCCTCTGCCTACCCCTTCGGGGAATATAGGCGTGATGTTACGTTGTCATATACATTTTAAAACTAATCAGAATTGTTTCTATTAAAGTGGTTAGCTGACAGTACAAAGTTTAACTTGAACACACGAGTCGGTATAAATACTGCTGAACCTACTACAATACAAATAATCATAGGGCTTAATCTCAATTCCTTTTCATGACACACTATCTCTGACTCATGTTTTCACTCTTCCGACTACCATAAGATAAAAAAGTAATCACTCAGCTATTTATAACAGTATCAAGATATACTCCGAATTTCGATGAATCATCGAGCTCAATTGACTTCGCATAGTTACATATTACGAGATTATTCTAATAGTTACCCAATTTAGTCGATGGGCCGGTAAGTCGCACCTCGCAACAATCCTTAATACACAGATAGACGCAATGTACAGCTTTAATTATCACTAATCATCCTCTTAGCGGCACTGCGCAATATTAATACGCTTCCCTCTACTTTCAAGTAAGTAAGTCCAAAGTTATAGGCGGAAACGTTTTATCTTTACACCGGATGAAGCGAAAGTCCTCAACAAATGCGAAACGCATTTAAATATCATATACAACAGTTCTTACGATGAATAAATGTAAAAAGTTTAGTAGTTTGGCTTGAGGAAATATTCTAGCCCTGTATGATTGAGACAGTAAATCAGAGTGCGCTAGAAATCGAATCACTATTTTTGCTCTATATTTCGAACGGACGATCATTTACGACAGCTACACTTAATTGAGCAATTGTAAACGATTGGGATTAAACGCTAAAGCGCTCGCCACGTACCACGTCACAAGAGCACGGGATTACTAAGATGTATTAACACACTCACGCACTGTACGCTAGTAGCGGTATAGAGCTGCGGGCTGTGTGAGTGCGGAGGTGAGGTGAGCCGGCAATTACTTCAGCGATATGTTGGTAAATCCTCTGCTATGCTTAAAGTATGGTAACTGATTAGAAAGCATATTTCATCGTAATAATGATCTCTATCCGCATTATTTCTGTATAGAAATAATAGTATAGTATATACATTTATCGACAATACAGTACTGTTCAATGTCAAAGGAAATTTTATTGTCACTTTTGTTAATGTTTTCTCCACACAATAGACTGTATCCACACAATAGCGTCGAATGAACGTGAACGTTATAAACTATATATAATAATATATAAAACTTACTTTTTATGTTCCGCGACGTTATATAAAAATAATTTCATAAGTATATAATGAATGTAATTTTTTGTGTTTTGGTCGTAAAAGTCGTATAAGTGATCGGAAACCCACAAAAGTGCGCAAACAACCCCATAAGGTAACGGAGTGAATAGACAACGGAGAGTCATAAATAAAGCTACCGTAACACTAGCGGCGGATAAGTGGAAATCTATGAGGTTTATAAAGCAGCCGTAAATTATGGTATCACGTTAGTTTGTGGTTCGTCTGTATGTATTTTATTGTGATTCCTGCCTATGTTCACTATCTTTAAATCCTATTGCGCTAGTTATCTGGTTGGAATCGCTTGTTAACGATAAGATCGCCACATTGTATTGTCCTATACATGTTTGTCTTGTCCGATGTTTCTGTATGGTTGACAGTAAAGTGGGTGGTAATAAACATATATGAAATGCGATCGAATTAAATTTATTTTGAAAGTTTATAAAGTCTTGAATTATGATAATTAGCTAAGTGCGGGCAAATACTTCAAAATATGACATTTTCTTATTTTGATTTTCGTATCCGGTCGACAATTATAACTGTATTAATGAGTATTTGCATTACATTTGTCCTCTTATTTAGTTTCATAATTGCTTAATCAGATATTTATAGCAGCCCAATAATAATTGGCTGTGTTACATCGCTGCTAATTAATCCGGGAATGTGTTCTAAGGTATTGCTCATGAATGCTTGATTACTTCGTGCTTACGCGTCGCCAAATCCTAATTAAATAAGACAGAGTTGGTCTAAAAACATGTAGTGTTAGGAACAGTTTAAGCCTACTGTGCAGTTAATACCTTCAATAACTGCGTGGGCGGTATCTCCAATAGTTAGTGTACCTGACTCCTGAGCTGGCAGTTGTGAATTCGACTCCAATCTAGGACAAATAACAATGAAATGATCATGAATATTTATTCTGGATCTGGTTGTAGAATTATGGATATAAGTATATATTTAGATATTTGTATACGTAGTTTATCAGCTTACTGATTACCGTAACAGATTGTGTATGATCATCACGGTAACTGTTGAAAAATCATTTGTAGCTTGTACACTGCGAATGGCACTCGTAAGACTATTCTGGACTATTCCAGCGATCAATTAGAACGAAGAGGCTAAAAATTTCAATATCTGGAAAAGAACATCACTTTGATGTCACCTATTTATCAGGCAGCACATGAAAAAGTGCGGTTATTCGTAAATACAGAATATCTGTAAATGGGTTAATGCTTTTTAGATGCACGGCCTAGTTCCCAACTAAGAAACTTTCAGGCAACAGCGTCGGTCCTTTCAGCGGCTCTCCGTGAAATGCGAAAAAAAACTTGACGTCTGCTGCACTCATCTGTTTTTAATAATGGACTTTTTTGCGCTCTTGCGCGCTGCTCTACTTTCAATACTGATATAAGAGCAATTAACTAAGCATACTTTTTTCTCTAGATTCTAATTACGGCTAATTATAAAACTTTTGATAAGTATTTCATGTCATATATATAAATAACTTGCGGAATAAATGTTATCCGTAACATATAACCACGACTGAAGCTCGATTAAGTGTAAACGCTCGTTTTAACGTACACTAGTAAGAGCGGAGATATTCTTTCTTGTGACGTATTTCCAAGGCACTCAAATAAAAAGAACAATTATATTTAAAAAATACCTTTATAATACAGGTCAATCATCAATCAATCCACAAATCAATACGATCCCGGCAACGGCATCTTCTCCTTTTTGCTTTATAAAATGGTAGCTTTCTATATGTTGTTTTGTTATAAAAGTAACTGCAGGCCAACTAAACCTACGTGGTTGGTGCGTTGTTCCACGTAAATATGCTCCAATTACATATATATGTTGCTACCTCTGAGAACTTTTTGAAAACCCCGTGTCCTATTGTATCGCCTTACCACCAACAACATTATCATATTCTTTAGAACACCAAAAAAATTGAAACAATGGTCGGTACCTACTAGAGTCCAATAAATTCATCGAACAATATTCAAGAATTTTAATTTGATTTGGTTGCAGTACAATATGGGATATTCTATTGACAAAATCTTAACGTAACGAATACACCTACAGACAGACTAGTCACCGCTGAATAACTCGACAGTGGCGACCTCATTTAAACAGCGCTTAACACGTGAACTTTGCTTTTAGCGTTTTTTGCGGCCGCGAAATTGTTCTAAAGTGAGTTTCAGTTGAGTTCGTCGTATTTTGTTGTGGTTTATCCAGAGGAGTGCTGGGAAATAAAAAGTCAGGGGACAGATAAAAAGTAAGTAAAGTTTTTGGTTTAGCGTGCTGGCAAAATGTTTCACGCGTCCCGAAAGTGAACTTTTAAAGTGCCACACTGCTTTGCAGTTGCTGAAGGCTTAAAAAAAACTATTCGTTGGGTAGCAAAATTATAAAAATACAACTTTGCTTTAACTTCTTTGTTTTTCTATAGATTTTAATTTGTTTCAAAAAGTAGTGTATCACAAAATATGAATACGAGTATATACGATGCCTTTTCCAACGAACGTATTAACTAATAATTTAAAGACTCTTATTTTCTTTGTGAAAGATTAATGATAATTCTTTCTATCTCGGAAAAGTAATTTGTGCAGCAGATGAAAATGATAGTCAACCTTACGAAGACGCCCACTCAAAGTATTTATTTTCGACCATCTATTGCATTGTAGCTGTAATCTTCATTCCATACATGAAACCTTTAGTATAAAAATATTCGAAAATTCTCCTTTGTCTCGCCGCAGTCGCAATCAGGCTTTTTAGTTTAGTGCCAGCATTTCTAAAAGGTGCTTCTTTTTTGGTAAACCCTCTGTTACACACTAGTACTAATTTACTACTCGTATATGTAAATACGTATTAGTCACAATATATCACTTATTTAATTCAATAAGTTTAGTTTTATTAACTAATTTAATATGGTGTAAGATGAAGCATTCAGTACTTAATAACTTAACTTGAGGAGCTTACTAATTACTCTTTAACTAATTGACGGGCATCATTCTTGACGCTCCTAAGGTAACTTCTAGTTCAGAAATTTTAACAACTGTATTATGAATATGCTTATAATATAATGTTATTGTATTTTTAAAAGGCAGTAAATTAGTCCAACCATATTTTAATTGAAATGTAATTAAATTCATAATTCAATTTAAGTGGAAAAGGGGTGACAGCCTGGTGGTTTAAATTTCCACGTCGCACTCCGTCTTCTAATTTTCAAAAATGTATTTTTAAATTCAAATAATACTTGCTAAAACGTAAAAAAAACATCATGATAAAATCTACACATCTTAGATTTCCCCTTATTGGACTCTAGGGTGAGTGAAGTGTGCCACTCCGTACTGTTCTTGTAGAGCAAACCTTTGCCTTATCATGTTTAGTTTGAGAGGGAAATCGTGTTTCACAACGAAACGGTAATTGGTTGATGTTGATATTTCAAAAATAATAAGTATATATATGTAGTATATATATTATTTCTTGCACTTCAAAGATATAACATAAATTTGATAGTTTAATCCATTTTTGATCACATTGTCTTTTCTGTGTAATTGGTCCAGTAGGTACCAACTATTTATTGACTTTTAACGAAAATCAATGGAGTCGGCTACGTGGCAATCAAACACTTAATTCCTGAAACAAGTTTAACTTAGAAAGAACCCGACTGCAAACTTCCCACTCGGCGCGCTAACAAGAAAACTATTAGCAATTATCAGATGTCTGCGTTTCAATCAATTTACAACTTGAAAACAATGCGCTTCAGCAAACACGATAACCAAGTTGCGAGAACCTTTAGGTGATCTTTTATTCCCGAAAAACAGAGTTCATATTTGAATAACACAATGAAGTACTAAGCCCGGTAGTGGTTAGGAGCGTGACAGAGCCGCAATCTTCACTCTTGTTCTATCTTTTTCAATGTTTCATTAGAAAAATGGCATACTTCCAGTATACATAAATGGTTATGGGTTATTAAAGTGCGTAAATGTGTATATTGCTGTAGGCAGAAAGTAAATATAGACTACTTGTTGTGTTTTATTAACGCCTGTTAAGATACGTACTAAAACTGTAAAATATTAGTACCTACTGTTTACATCATTCCACGTACAAAAATACAAAATTTTAAAACATCCCATTTCGTTGCAATAATTTCCAATTTTATCAACGATAGGCGCAATTTGTGGGGCCGTAGAATTTTATTAAGCTCTGGATGTAAAACCCGCGGCCGGCTTGGACGGGACCGCTATTCGTATATTTAATGGTCTCTTGTAATGGACTTTACTTGTTGCCGGCGATTCGCTAATATTTGAAAACATAACAACAGTTTCGGCCAAACTGTTTAATATATTTGCAGTTAAATTAAGCAGTAATAGTTCCTAACGATCCCCAAAATTTACATCATTTTTCTTAGTCTATAAGAAATTCAAAATTTGTATACCTAGAACTATACGTGGCATAAATTCTTACTACAGATATCGGTTAGCATGGCTTGGCTGTAAGCCGTTTTGTTGCGTCTCAATGCCCAGCTCAGGTCACTCCTGCAATTATACGAGACCTGGATCATACTACACAACGCTAGTCCCTTGGGTGGTGATACTGTTGGTGATACAGATATTAATAGATAATTAATTCTTAGGATGGGTTAATTATGAAAATTTCACTCAATTCGAGGCGAAGCAGTCATATTTAAGTAAAATCTTTGTTTTAATAAATCTGATTAAATTTTATTCGACGTAGTGTTTAATTATTTTCCATGTAATCTGTCTGAAGATATTTGTTATTGTCTTTTTAATCACTGTCACTCTCTCACATTCATCTTAATCTACCACTACAACCCCTAAACACTCAAACATCATACCACACCACTCAGTTGTCAGATCGGGCCTGATTGGGCTGTCATGAGGAAAATCGAAACGATTACCCCCTGACGGATGAGCGATGGAATTTCGGGGTGCAAGAGGGGTTGTAAAAGGTTTGTACATCGATTTCGCTTAGCAGATTAGCCCTTGGAGACAAATCAAATTCTTAACCCTTTTATATTTGCAGAGACAGTCTTTGAATTTGATGGATTTAAAATATGACTAAATGGCTTTTACGTGTTGTTCGGAAATTGGTATTTAGGGTTGAAAAAGGCCAACATAAGCATAAGTCTATAATATGATATAATTATTTTTAATAAGTACATCGTATAATTTTCATAACGCGATGGTGATAATATAAGTAGTAGTGTTTCTCGGCGACATTTTTTCGTGTATAAAGAAATATATGTTGGAATTCAATCTGTAGCCGGATATAGAGCGGTAAGCAGGGAGTTCTCGCGGTATTGATACTTGTCGACACGACGGCCAGGAAATGATTCCCATATCTCGTTTCTCAGTTACGTGTTCAATTCCAAAAACCACATTTTTCACTCGACAGTAACAATAACAATAAACTACACGAAAACGTGCGATTCAATGCTTTCATAATTACATCTTATCGTGTTTAAAACCACAGAAAATTATTTCAAACACTCAATAGTTGAATATGTTATTTATGAGGTATAGTAAACAGACTTGCTGAACACTTGGTTTAAAATATTGTTTGCAGCAGATACTGGTATCTATTCAACCTGTAAAGAACTGCATCCTAACTAAATTAAATTTCAATAGCGTTACTACCCTTAAAAGTATTTGCCTAAAATCCACAGTTCACTATCCACACGTGTTCTTGGTTATTTCGCTTTATTGTACAGTAATTACAATATGTATGATACACACTACAATTAAACTTAAACTTAGTAATAAACCTATGGCCAGAATATCAGATATCAATTGCCTCTTCTATTAAAGGACTCTGTTACTTACACCGCTGACTCGTGTTTTAAAAACGCAATATTACAGTGTTTCTTATATGTATATTCTAAGTAACTGCAACGGTAAAATAAATTTAAAGTCTGTGTACTACCAGCACGGTAGGTACCTATCTAATGGGTGTTAGAATCCAATCTATACCCGGATATGAAGCGGTGAGGTGTTATTAAGTGGATTTACCTTAACTGATTCGGTATTTGAAAGCAACTTCCGTTATTACTTGCCACTTTCCCGATCGAGTTTATTACGAGGTTGAAAGTGACTGAAAGTATGCAGATCAGATTTTCTTCATGTCTGCACCAAAATTTCGACAGACAGAGCTCCATTTAATGGAATTTCAGATCACTATTGGATTAAGCTACGTAAGTACAATGTATATTCAAATTAACTTTGTCAAAAATGCACGAAATAATCTCATTCTATTCACAACTGTGCGTTGATACCCCGTGAATTATTTTAATGTTATTTGTAATTTTCTTTATCCATTTTTTGTATCTTATTTTATTACCTTTTTTTTCTTACGATTTGTTTATTTACCTATTTTTAATCAATCATATGTCAATAGAGGGAATAAATATTTTCTTTCGTTCTCTTTCTCCTATATAAGCTTAGTTAAATCTTAAGTCTTCCACAACCTGAGCCAAATGACAGCGCCGTAACCGCACCTCGAACTTAATAACATTTTTATACCTAGTACAAAGTGTGACAAGAGACCGTAACAAAACCTAATAATGTTCTGCAATTTCTATATGAAAAGCATGTCGAAATACATGGATAGGCCAATCTATGGAATACTGTTACATATTGCATATGTATGTATATACTTTATCACGGGCAATAACATAATGTCAACGCTTCATGGTAACCAACATCAACCTTTTCTATTATTCTATTGTTGGGACACGCGTCGTTAAATTGAGTAATAGCTACAGTCTTCCACATTGGACAAGCGGAAAATCTAAACTACCAAGCTCTCCCTGTAGCGTAGCTATATAAATAAACCACAGCACTTTTACTAAGATATAACGATTGTGTTGTGTCAACAAGCTCTTAGCCTCAAAATAAAATATCAGTTTTACTGTACGAATATCCTCGCACTACGGATATTAGCGATAAGATGTTTAATGATGATTTAATCCAAGATTAATTTCGTCACGTTGGTCATTAAACTACATAATCAGCGTACCTTACACACCACTAATCCGCTCTAGTTTCGACTGTAATCCCTTAATCATAAGGCCCCAGTGTATGCATTTTAGCCCGATCAACACTCCGTTACCATTCCATTAGTCAGCAAGATATTCTATTTTGAACCCTATTTCGTGCACCATAAGAACTTTACGTTGTCTAGTAAGGGTGCTAATATATCATGCGATCCCCAATAAGCATAACAATTGAAACTTTGAACAAACATTGGCACCCGATTGTCTGCGCGACATACATATTAATTTGGGGTTCATTTCAATATCAACAAGTCGAAAACCTGAATAGATTCGCTTATACAGGCACACGCCCAAACGCGGTTTTCGGTGTGACCCAAGTTGAAGAAGCTTTGGACCTGACAATCTTTGTACTTTATTCTTCCGCGTAAACTGTTAACGAGAACAAAACAATACAACTATGTTCCTGATAGTTTGGCTTCTTGGGTGAAATAAAAGAATACTAACTTGGTATTACTACTATGCCAATACGATGCCGAACATACTCATAGGTTTACACGTTTACAGTAATCAAAACTGATACAAGTGGCAGAAAATTACCTGATATGAGATTCCCAATTTTAACACAAAATAGTAATGTATATCAGTCTCTTTGGTGTCGAAATGTGACCTGGTCGGTTCCTAATTTCTTTTATACCGTTCCCTCATATACCTATATATAAATTTTATTGAAAACGCTTAATCTTTTGCCATAGGCCAGGCTCCCGCCGGTAGGTAGGCGTGTGTCGTGCAGGCAACTCTGATAATTTTATGCATGAAACTCGCTTGGGGAGATGTATTTATATTCGGTTTAAAGAAGAAATTGCTTCACCTCGCAAACTTTGCCGTTACACTCGCGCCTTGTTGAATACAACCTTAATAACATATTGTCATTGCAAAGTTTTGTTATATTCAGTATTGTATCTGTTGTTTCTAAACAATTCGAAACGCCTATGGCATTGATGCTTATATGTACCAAACGATTTGCCCCGATAAGCAACACAGCGGTGCCACTTGGATAGATGCCTGTCAGTACGAAACTGTACTATTTTCCTACTTAAGAGAACATCGTAACTAGTCACTGGCATTTTTTTTGACAATGTAACTGGTGATCAGGCCCGCCCTTTGCGTATAAGGACACTATCGTTTTATGCTACAATAAGATACGAATTTTAAATATATACAAGAAATATCTATTTCTTAACTACATCTCATTGGATCATTGAGATTGACCAAGGTTTCTTGAGTGCAGAAGGAATCCCTGCTACATTTGCGAGATAAATAAACTGCAGCTAGTTGTTTATTGATTTGTAGGTTAAGTTGTTTCGACTTTGTGCTCTGACCTGAACTAAGATCAAATACGGGTACATGCAAATGGCCGACGCTAGATTTGCATGCACTGTGCTACCGTTAGCAGATGCAGTGGGTTAAGAATGTGTTCGACACTTTCTTTTGTTTCTTGACTGTGATATCTTGGACTTTAGCAAAGTAATGACACAGTTAGCAAGTTGAACTGAAATGATAAAGAACTATAAAATTCCTAGTACGTTTACTCATAGCTGTTTCTTAAACGTTACGTGTTTACCGGTCTCTAAGTGTTCTCCAGCTGCACACCGGTCTGGACTAAGTTCAAATACTGGTACATGCAAATGGGTGGTTCTACATTTGCATTCACAGTGCACATGTTAGCAAATGAGTTGATTATGTTCTGCGTATCTGTGTACGGCAAGTAGCTAGCAAACTTACTAGAACAGTATTAACAATATTAATTGGATTACGTCAATAAATTACAGTAAATGTAAATTATTTGTTAGATTGAGTGGGAGTTACTTAAGACATTGAACAGGAGACTTCCCTATCAATAACTTTAGATAGCATTCGAGTTATATTTGAAGTAGGAAGTTAAATCAGATCATCCTTTGCATAACCCTTAAAACAATTATATATAAATAAAGTAGTGGAATATACAAAACAATTTTCTATTAAATTACTGTTAAAAAACTTTATTTATTAAGCTTCGACTGGCTTCCTTTAAATGTATAATTAGCCCTATTAATTCGGATTTTTTTTTATATTCCATTTCATACGTTTAGCTTTACATAAATATTGATTTAGTCTTTCGGTGAGGTAAAGAAACCATGTATTTTGTTAATGCGAAGTCTTTATTTACTTGTAAGCTGCATCTGGTGTAGTTTACTGTCATTTGTACCGTGTCATCAATTGACATTATGTATACTTAAAGAATGCACGTAACAAAAATCTTAATTTAAATATTTGCCTGAAACTTATAGTACTTGCTATGTTGCTATTGATTTTTCGTAAGGAGGTTAATGAGTTTAAAAAGTCGTTAGATCATCGATGCGGGCCTTCCCCAGGAATACAGTAAGAGTTCAAAAACCTTTTAAAAACATAAAAGATGTCTGCTCCGTAGTCTAATCAAAAGTACTAAGCTGGGCGCTGAGCGAAAATTCGATATATACCTAAAATAAGTCGAAAAGAGATGGCCGCCGCATTAAACTGGCCATCTGCTCCTCGCGTAATGTGAGGAGCGATCAAAACAAACGGTTATGTTTATTATGGGATGGGTCTCTTAGTGGCCGGGAACTTTTTGTATTTCAACTCCAATTAAACAGATGGAAAAGTATCTTGTTTTCTGCTCGCCGTACTATTATTGAAAAATTAACAATTATATTGCATGTATTAATTACTCTCTGTCAGAATATACGACCGAGGACTAATAATCATTATTACCAACCGCCAATCTACCGCCAAAAGTTTTCGGTGCTTCCTAATAAAAACAACCACTACAATTTTGTTTTAATATGAGTAGCAACAATGACAACAACTCTGAAACGGACATACGAGTAAGATGTGCAGGATATTTGTTACGCGATACTTGCATTGGTACCTTAAAATATTTTTCTTGAATCTTTATTATGCTGGCCATCTGCTCGTATTATGTTAGATGTAGTAAAAACAAATGGTTATGTTCATTATGGGGCGAGCGTCTTATTGGCTTGGAATCTTCACATTAAAAAACAGTAACGAGTAAGACCGTAGTTTCTTGTAACAACTGCGTTTCTTATAACAACGTATAAGTAAATCAATTAACATTATACGCTGTCCAGTAAAGTTACGCTGATGAAATCAACGTCAAATGATTGAATCTTCCGAAGACTTTTTAAAACGCAATCAAAACGTCAACAGTTGATTTCATTATCTTGATACAATCAATATACCATATCAGGATAAGCGATTCTTTTTATAAACAGGATGGTTGGTTATAGAAGCAAATGCTGAAACTTTGTCTTTACTTCCTGACCATCATGCCTCTTTTTTCGACAGTTATTTTGGTCGACTGCTAGACACAGGTCTTGTCTATCTTAGTAAGAGGGATTTAGGCCTTAGTCCACCACGCTGTCCAAATGCAGATTAGCAAACTTCATGCCATTATATGCAACAATGTTGCTTAATTTTTGGATATTTCTTACGTTTCGGGCGGGGAATGAGATATGTTGCATGTTTCATAAAGCCAATATGACTCGCTCTAGAAATATTATACTGGAGCATTTTCAAAAAAGACGTAAAGTTCAGACATCTGTCCCAGACGGACCTATGAATCATTTTATCTCCATCAATTGTACCAATTTCGCGTTAGTGGAACAACATGTTTACTGATATATTGCTGTACGCATTTCTCGCCAATCCCATTCAACAAAACAAAACACAAACATCAACAAAACAGATATTACCCACGAAAAGAACAACATAGTAGTATCTGTATCCTACCCCCTGTTTTATCTATTTCTTCGCCATCTTTTCCATTCCCATCCAAACGAAATCAGATAGAGATCGCCATTTTGAGATAAAACCGATTTCAATGTATCTTGTTGTATTGTACATTGTTATTTAGTTGTATTTAGATGCGCTGCAAAGTGTCACGTAAATGCCATTGCAGTAATAAGCCAAGCGAAGATAGCCTAAGTGCTTCAGTTAACGAAAACTTTTTGGCTTTTCCTTATCAGCTCCACGGCTACACTTCGATGCAAAAATCGTTCCTGAGTTCCAATTTTCCGGAGCAAATGTTTCCTGTACTTAAACAAAACGGTTGTTTCCTGCGCAAATATTGGCGGAATATTCATACGCCGTCGTCTAACCGGCTTAACGAAGCCAACCCAAATAAATGCTAATACTCAACGCAATCATGCTAATACAATATGTCCATTAAGGTGGGGTGCAATTTGGGAGATGTTTGTTTTGACCGACTTTTTATAATACATACCGCAGTAAACGACGTCTAACAGCAAACGGCAAATCAGTTCATAAACCGTGATCCCAAAAGCACATTTCAGATGTCCAGTACCGAAGAAACTTTGAAAGAACCCGAGTTAGACACGGTTGTACAGGGGACACGGAATAATGTGTTATATTGAATGGCTTGAATTTTCAATGTAATTGTAAAGGCACACTACCTTACACATTCAGGTATTAAGTGTGTCTAAATAAACTATAATAGTAGTATTACTGGACTCGGTATTCAGAACTGAATATCGTCGATGGAATCTGGATGATGGTATGTGTTACAAAGTTATTTTAGGAATGAAATGCTACTGCCAATTTTAAAAACGCTTATCCCTCCCATCTTAAGCCGAAAGCAAATTTAA
Source organism: Agara belti belti (assembly GCA_018245935.1). Classification (NCBI taxonomy): domain Eukaryota; kingdom Metazoa; phylum Arthropoda; class Insecta; order Lepidoptera; family Hesperiidae; genus Agara; species Agara belti. Next base: position 12,985 of record DWEM01000066.1, read on the forward strand.
TAGTGCACGTGTGGCTCTGGGTTTGGATATTAGTATTCATCGACGACCAACTTGGAACGTCTGGGAGACACGTGTGTCGAGCTACAGAAATGAGTGGTGTTCGTTACCGTGATTAGCAACATGGTCTACTACTTTATCTACTGTAGTAAATTTACTGTCACAATGCGTCACTCAACTCATCTGATTTATTACAATTATATTATTTATGGCAAATAAATCGATGACAAACTGATATAAAATCGTTTCTATTAACGCAAGGTTAATATCATTCATCGTTCTATTTGTCTCTATCTCTCTTTTCCTACCTTAAATAATTAAAAACAACGTTTGTGCTGAAAGTCAAACAGCAAAATTCACGACTATTGTCTATTTTTCGCTGGCAACACTCGTCGATAAATTGAAAGCGAAACAAAACACGAGCAACGACACAGTCTTATTGGCGAACCTTTACGAGTAACGAAACGTAAGTTCATTGTGTCAATGGTATAAATCTGGTTAAATGTTGTGAAGTGGACATAAATATAACAGCCATTATTACACAAAATAACAACGGCATTCGTATGCACTACGAGTGCCTATATCATTAATAGATAATCATCGTGAAAAGAATCATTGAAATTATCAGTGAAAAGAAGCAATGTAATCCTTAAAGACAGGATAACCTGTCTTTAGGCATCATATGGCATCAAAAACCGGAATCAGCGTAAAGTCTAAACACTGTAAAACGTTACAAGAACATTACTTAACAAAAACATCGCTCATCTTTCTCCTTTCGCTCGCTACTGGTTAGTCAAAAGCCTTCATAAATGGACAAAATAAAATATTATTCCGACTGGCAACACTGTTAAGGACATCACTATACCTGTACAGGTCTAATTGATCTGAAAAACTACTACATCGTGCCTTTTCAATAAACGGAATTGTTTGAATGTCGAGTGTGCCTGTTCCATTGGAATGACTGAGCACTTAGTGGATTTATTTGAGTCCATTGTTTTTTAAACGGAACTATGTCATGCGTTCATAGTACCACTGGTTACAAATTGGGTAGATTCTTTTTTTTAATTCTTTGAAACAACAGTGTTTTGAAAACAATACTCTTCTACAATATCAAATTAAATTATATTTCCAACATACATAATAAAAAAGTACATTGTATGGCCCATGTCTACTAAATTAGGTATATATAATCGACCTCAAATATAATGGTGATGATTGCTAGTATTAATTAATTTTCGTTGCTAATGGGACTATAAGTTAGTAATAATTGGTAATAGGATTGTAAGTATAAGACATTGATAACACCAGGGTAGTAAGTACCCTACCCTACTAATACAGTTTGTATTAGTGCTATTCTAAGTTTATTCCAGACCCGTTGCTAGTCCTGAAGAGACTGACATGGCCGCGTCTAGTATAAACATAGCAACAATTCCCCAGATATCAGACAAAAAGACAAATTGTTTAATAACATTTACTTCACTGTAGAATTAGGTGTAGCGGAGGAACTGCCGGGACAAACTGTTTATATGTTCTAGTACCTATCAATGTTGTTAATCTCACCTTAAAATGTAGGTACTACTGCAAATAGGCACATGAGTACAATTACTACTTAAGTCTATCTTTCAGAACTTTAATAAATATGTAACGTATGCAAGAAACACTGTTTCAATTACGTGTGATATTGTAACAAAAAATTTTTTTTAATAACAGATAGCAAAGAAAATTTTTTTTATTAACGACGAGTCCAAACCATTGCCTGGCTGCGTTCTTTAATGTTGTTGCATTGTTTGACTTTGAACTTTTCAATTCTACACCAATGTTATACCTTCCAGTTTACATGAGTCGGAAAACGGATATGTGATATTTAAATATTATGTTTTAAAGGTATCGAAAATAAAACACATACTACAGAAAAAATTTATTTAATTCTAATTAGAATATTACAATATTTTTAACCGCCTATCCACTCTGCAGGTATTATAAGGTAAGAAATTAACATAACCGAAAAGAAAATGATGAACAGCCACAAAAAATGAATCGACGGTTCAGACGAACAAATGAAATAACGTAGATATTAATTATTTGAATAAATAATGCAGTATGGAAATATCGAAGCAATATGGAATAAATAATGCAAATGAGATGTTGATGGGCGATGAAATTAATGACGAAGTTAATGTGAAATGACTGATACAATTTTTAATTGTATTGTCTCACCGCTAACGGAAGGCGAGAAGCGGTGAAAATTTCAATCAATTTGTTTATGTGAACATGAAACTTAGGTTACTTACGAAAAATCATTTACAAATATAAAGCAACTTTTGTCAACTTCCTTTGTTTCCAGCTGAATGAATACAAGAACATTATTTCGGGAGGTATTCAAATGCAGTGATGATGAAACTTTATTGCCTTAATACTCTGAACTATTTTTAAACGAATCTTACAAGAATCGCTAATTTCTCGATATTCCAATTTTATTTTGTTCTTTACACTCTTAAAAATATAATGTTTTTCATTTGAAAATGACAATAAATATATGCTCCCGATATCGTTGCCGAAAGTATTAACCGATTAACCGTTTGGGACTACAGAAATTATTTTAAAGAATCTTAAAAAACGAGTATATAATTAATGAAAATCTGAAAAGCTAATTATTATAGGATCAGTGCGTTCTATTTTAATTTCGCTACTAATCGACTGAGTATTTAGACTTCTTAATACTTGGCATAAGTGTTATTAGACAAGGCGTATTAAATTAACCACGAAAACTGCATACCAATTTCAGATTTTTTTTTCATTAATATAAACGAATACATACATTAATGATGGAGTTTTGCTATAATTTTTTAAATACTCTAACATGCAAAGTCTATTTATTGAACATTTTGGTCATCAAAATAAATGATTTCACTGTTGACACTTGGATGCTGCACGTATCACGCAGCCATAAAATTATTCGAAATTAATTCGTTTTATATACGTAACTAAAGTATCAGATAAACTCGTTATTCTGTTATCATGTAGAGGCAGATTGTGAGAACAATGCAATTGTTTGCATTTAATTAAAATATATAGTTTATTTATCCTTCATTACTGTTGCTCATCGGAGCTAATTTATCTTCATTATTCATGATATTTGCGTTATATTTCGACAAATCAGTAATGTAGATAGCTATTAACATAATATTTTAAGCTCTTATTGCCTATTATGAAAATAAGCTTAGTGATCATTTTACATTCGCTCGTAAATGAAAACCATTTATATTGACAAAATCATCGCATAGATTTGAAATATCCGTTCACTTCAATTGTACATTAGGAATTACATATAATATGAGCTTGATCGTGTAATAAAATTATTTTGGATATGATATACAACCGTGTATATTCTTAGGCTATCACGCGTCCTTCATAACAATGAGATATTTGCGTGGTTTTATGGTAAGCATTCGAGTGCACAACCAATAAACGTTTTAATGAATGAATGAGCGATATTTATTTAATTTAAATTGTTTTCTGCAATGTAGCTAATTATTTAATTGGTAAGTACTATTATAATGTACGGTAATGTATATTAATTGAATGTCTATATTAAATTAACTACGTGAAATACTGTGAAATAAAGTGGACTGGTTTTGAAGTTAGCTGATTATTTAATTGGAAACATAATGATATCGGTACTGCGAGCCGCGTGGCACACTTAAAATAACTCTGACCGCGCTATTATTTTTAATATAAATAAGAAGTTTAAATATAAACCTACTTTTAATGAATTTCTGTAGTCCCACCGTTAAATGTATCAACAACGAAATGTTTTAATCTACTCGTAGTAATTATCTTTCTTGTAATAAACAGCGTTGGGCTCTTCTTGCTTCGGTTTTGGTACGTAAGGGTTCTTCAGAGGGTCTGCGTTCAGTCTGTAAGAGGATTTTTCTGTTTATTGGTCCACAAAAAGAAATCACGAATGGCTATATAAATAATCGTTATGTTTAACAGTAATTAAAACACATTAAAATACAAATAAGGCATTAACTTTTCTTCTAAATAGCAATCCGTACGTTGCCTTTTTCCATCCCAAAGATACAAACCACTACACTAAGGATTGCACTTTATTCTAGTGTTTAATAAGTTAAGATACATGCCCGCGAGATGGTAAGGCCACCCTTGGTTGGCAGTAGCAACTTAACATTAAGTGCAAAGCAAGTAGATGATTGTGATTGATTGTGATTATGATTGTGATTGACCTCTTGGTCTAGTGGTTAGGAACCCTAACTGGTAAGATCGTGTGTGCGATACCTACCCAATACAAACATTTGCGTGTGTGCCTTCTTATGTGTCTAGGTGTAATTTAAATATCTATATAAGTGTTATATAATATGTATGTTTATCAGTCATTCGATTATCATAACACAGGTATACTTAACTGCCTAATTTAAAATCAGATATAGTATCTCAATAGATACATATAATAACTACTATTATAAACAATAAAATAAAAAGCTACATGTCATTTACTAGAGCTGTCCTTAACACCCTTTGAACACAGCACGAGCCCTCTTATTAACTTCTGAGATCAAAAGATGCCAAATTTCTTATAATTACGTGCTTCACTGCAATAGAGTCGAGAGCACTTACTAGGGGCGAGGAGTCTGGAGACTCTTGAATAAGCGAATAAGGCAAGACAGGTTTTATATTTTTACTTATTGTTGACTATTTAACGTGAACTACGGTTAAACGTTGTCTTGAAAATAGATACTCTATAGTATTCCTATATTATCAACAACGTTATAACCTAAACGAGCAAAAACCATAATGTCCGGCTCCGCCGTTAAATTCACCAACCGCTGTACGAACGGGTCCGTCAATGTTCAGAGATGTTTTGAAAAAAAACATGTCAATAATGCATTAAACCTACTTATAGTGCTCAATGGCCTGTGAGCAGTCCACGTTGTACCACCAGTCGCAAGCAAACTTGGTTTGATCGAACAGCGTGCCGTTAGTGCACAGGAACGACGCGCCTTGGTGCCCTTCGCGTCCGTCGTGACATACATGGTAAGCCTGAGAATCATTAAATGAAATAAATAAAACGAAATCGTCGATGTACATATAAAGCCACAGTGAAATTATTACAAACAATAAAAAAGGAGAAATACACAAAACAAAATTAATATTTATACATTGCGATAATGATGATTCAGTGAAAGTGAATATTAAAATTACGATTTTTTTATCTCTTAATAAGTATTTGATAAACCTTTTGAACCGAGCCAATTATGTCACCGTTCGTTAACTTAACATTACTACTCCAGATTGGCTTTATCAAAATAAATTGACAACGAAAACTTGTTACAGAGCAAAATTGATTCTTTTGAGATGATCGGCAGAATATCTATTGCCCTCCAGGTAAATGTGACTGAAATTATAATTTGAGAGCAGAATCTCATAAATTTCTGATTTAGTAATGCCCAAAAATACAAAAAGCGTCAAAGAAACCAATGTATATAAAACATTTCACGTACATTTTTTCCCTCTTTGTACCTACCTTCCATTAGAATCGCGAAGGCATTATTACGATATCATAAGATAATAAATATATTACCTTCTAAACAAGTTTTCTTACCACGTAATATATTTATGTATATAGAGACTATAAAGAGAATGAGTTGAATAAAAAACTGAGAATGAAATGAAAGTGATGAAAAAAATGAAAATGAATAAAAAAATAATACGAAAAAATAGCACTGATAACCATTTGTACGCACATGTGATTGTGCAATGAGAAGTAAATTTCTTAAGCATAAATATCATGTCGGTTGCAGAAAACGTCGTAACTAAACCTGCATGTTATCCCTGACGCTTGAGAAGTCTGACAATGGTCAGTAAGCCGGCCTGCTAGACTTAGCCGTTATATGTTCTATTGTGAAAAAAGAATAATTGTCCAAAGTTTGAAGAATTGATAGTAATAAAAATAATGTCCTGAAGCAACTTCACAGACGGCCCTCTGATCCCAATTTAACCGGAGCCTGTGTTGCAGTAACCAGACAACATTTATAATATACGTTTATATTTTTTTAATATGGGTAATTTTCAGTCAAACACAATAAACATTGAACTGTTATTGTAATCCGAGTGGAACACATTACCATCGGCTCAGCAATCACGTCGTTAACCACTGCGTTTACGGGGCGATCGCGATGACACATGACATATACGTCTAAATATTGTAATGTAATGTTGAGCGCCAAAACAGTGTACCTAAATCGCGATCTGTCATATCTTTCCTTATACATGGAACTCTTCAATTTGTAAATACACTTTCCATCTCAATTGAAACTCATTCAAGGCGCTGTCACAACGCCTCAACTTATTTAATTTACTCGACATTGGTGGAGATCAGTCGGCGTTACCAGAAATTCCGTTTTAGAATTTTGAAAATGATGAACATTTGATTCCACAGTACATTGATACCCGAAAGAAGAAACTTTGTAACAAATCATAATGAGAAAATCTGATTTCAATTTAAGATACGGCCGTTACCAAATCTTTGAAATATACATTTACAATTATTTCTAAACTTTTAAATATAATAAGGGCTGCAGTGTATTTGGAATTGTTTTACACTTTATCTATCATCCGTAATATTTAAAAGCATAATTTATTTCACGCTAGTAAAAGTTCAAGACGCTTACATAACATGTTCTTTCAAAAATAAAAGACATTATTAATGCTCTACCGCCATCACTGCATCACATCTGAAGACTTGTACAGCGCTCGCTGTACGCCCTTTATCCCTCAACCTTAGGTTATTTCCGCGACTAGTTATTTCCTTTATTACAATATAGCAGTGTTTTCTTGTTATTCTCCGTCCCCAATGTCGGAAATTCAACATCCTGAGTCATCAAAACTTACCATTTTTGCGTTTCAATTATATAAATCATTTTTCTTTTCTCCTGCGATTTGTTTAACCTCATCGTTATTTGTAAAGACGAAGCAATTCAAAGAGAGATCTATTCAAAGGCAATAGCCGGTCCGTGGCTATTAAATCTGCCCCTAGGCCGTCGGAGCCTCAGCTAACCCTTTGTGACAAGATTTTTTTTCTAATTACAATGGATTAATTCTTAGTATGCGTATTTGATAAGAATAATGGATTTTTTCTTTTAAATTCCCAAGTTTATTATTGCTTCCATTATTTCTTCTTTACTCATGACATTTATCAGTTCTTTTTTTTGTTTTAACTTTATTACAAGTGGTGAAAGTTTACTGTGCTGCTTGATTTTTGATAAATTCTCGTATTCTCGTAATCGTACACCATTGTCGCCTTGTTACCCGAAAGGTTGTATGGTTGAGATCACTTCTTAGCGACACGACCGCCTTTTGTTGATGTCTCACTGTCGGTTTGCGTATTTACTTCTGTCTGTGTAATTTATGATGTACAATATAAGTTACTTGTATTTGTATTCAAGTCTAAATTTTCTCAGAGAAACAAAATCTCACCTGACATCCAGTCTCGACGTTCGCGTACATGCCGGGGTGAACTGGCACATGAGCACACGAGAAACTGGTCTCTGGAACTTGGTGGTATATGGGGAAGTCCACCCCTGGAGCTCCAGGCACGTTGCGTAGGTCCTGAGGTTTTTCATGTTCCCGAAGAGGTTTCCTGTAGACTGCCTGCTCGTATTGTACCTCGTAGGGCTCGTATCGCTATAACAAATTATTATGTCAAAACAAGTGAACCTATAGAGAAACAATATACAATTACATTTGTATGATACAGTATAATTTATTATCATATTATAAAAACGCAAAACGCATGTTCCTATGCTTCCTAATTGTCCCAAGTATTACGAAGTTTCACCTTCTTTACTTTTGCAATATCAATATTTGTTTTTATAAAAATTATTAAATGTTACACTTAAAAACAAAACAACTTCTGTATTTGTAAGAGATATCACGCGCCCAAATATTATTTTTGCTAGTAATGAGGGGCGTTCAATTGGAGCGATTAAATTTAGATGTCCTTTCATGTCGGGTTAAAAGAACCATTCACAAACGAATTTCATATTTTAAAACAACTAAAGCCCCTTTCGCTATGTATTTATAAAATCGCCACAAAAGTAAAAGGGGCTTGGCAATCGGTGATATTCTACATATAAAAAAATAACCACAAAGTGTCTGCAATAGGTTCTAACACAAATACGTATCAATGTAACGTACGTGGCATGACACTGAATTATATAACAAAATACTGGCATCACTAAAAACTAAAATTAAGTATGGTGATTACAAGAAAGGATTTAAAATTTACATGACCAAACAAGCCTATTATGGTGTAGCCGAATACTTAAAAGCAGGAACATGAAAAGAATATCATGCACTGTCCCATAAAACTAATTTATTTAAAAGAGTGCCGAGAGTTTTTGTTACTCCGCCTTTTTTTCTCCCGGTCCACATTACACAAAAGCCAATGTAAGCGTGAGGTGTGCTAAATTAAAGTTTTAATATAGTTATGCAACATTAGCTTAGAAAGCAAAGGTTTTGCGGGTAATTTATATTTCAAATATATATATATGTATATGTATGTATTAATATCTACTTATAAGCAGTGCTTATTTTTTATATCTAAAATGTGTTCATAGTAAACAGAAGAAAATGAATTGATTTAACAATTGTGTAAAAACTTTGAATGTTTTATTTTATACAAATTTTATGTCCTTGTGAGGTTTCGCTTGTTTTCTGAAGTAAGTACAATTATTTATTTTCCTAAAGACTTGTGAACACAAAGAGGGTTACTTAAATAGTTAGAACAAAGCGATTTATTAAATTTATACAATTCTCACGAGCCTAAGAGACTTATTACATCGTGACCCGCAACCGCAGAAACGTGGGTATCTTTACGTAATTAATATATTTCACAAAAGTAGCCGACTTGATACCCGCGCAGTGAAATGTCGCGAACCACGATTGCGTTAACATGCGACCTGTCTGTAACGAAACTGGATAGTACCACGCTCTGTTATATCACATGACTGGCCTTGACTTAGACTGCCGCCATAATGAGCCCTCTTTGTGGCAAGATGTAACTATTGTGTAGCGTTAACAATACTCTCTCGTAAATATGTTCGGTGTAGCGCATCTACTGTCGCCTGGGAACCTATTTCAAGCGAGCGTGGTCAATGTCACAAATAAAGTCCGTTATTAAACGAAATATATTTTCGAATAGTATTTATTAAAGATTCACAAACTTATCAAATGTTCATAAAAATAAAAATTAGTCGTACTGATATATTTATTTTCATTGATATCTTGCCCAACAACAGATTTATTACTTCACCAGTTTTCAATCATATAACAGACGCATAAACAATATTTAGTTCAACGCGATATCAGATCTAAAGTCTTATAGATAAGGGTGTCAATAGCCTGCTATTCCAAACCTTACAACTCAAACCTAACGACTCTATTGACCCCAATTTTTTATAAGACCTACTTTCATCGGTATAATCTAAATTAGGAAGGCCAACTTTAATTTGTATTCGGATATTACTTTGGATAATAGTTTAAAATCGAAAATTGAGTAATACATATTTATAGCAAATAATTTTTAAATGAATCATAATATATGCTCATTCCTCAATACGTTGTATTTAAAACAATACATGTATTTTAAAAATAGTTTTTTAATCAATAGAAGTAGAGGAACAATAGGATGGATGAAATGTAACTAAACGGTTTGTAAACATTAAGATAGATATGACGAATAGTAATAGATTATAAATATAACGTAGCGGTAGATAGCAGTAGTTAACTAAATTAATCCAGCGCCAATGGAACTTGAAATAAAAGGAACTCGTTGAAAGTGGTTAGGACAAGTTATGAATAGAGATGAAAGTCATATTTAAAAAAGTATGGTAGACGTAACTATGGATGACTTAAATCTCAGCGAAAGACCAAGAGGAACGTGTTTTAATTATAGATTAGATGGTATGAATAACGGGGTATTGAATGCCAAGTTTAATGTATAATTAATGAAAAAGAAAAATCTTTTGTGCTTTTCGCAAATTGTTACGAAACTGGACGATAAATTGATGATTATGTTAAAGAAATGACAAACATAAACAATGGAGACAAAACACATACAAGTGACCGGATGTTAAGTTGCTTTTGAAGTGGACTACAAGTTTCCTCGATGCCGGTAGATTTATAACTGCATCTTGAGCCAAGCCACGTTAGTTACAATCACACTATTGACCATTTCGTCTAGCCTCTATAACCTTAAGGCCAATACGGTCGTGTACCATAACCATATGTGAGAATACGAGTGAGAGGCCCGCTTGTCAGGGCCGCCCGGCGCTTGCGCAGCGCTGATTAAAGGGTTTCTTCATCGCAAACTCTCAGAAAAGGTTCAATTAATTCTCTGACAGAACTTAGAGGTTATTGCTCTTAGGTTCTCCGACCAGCTAGTCTGCTATTTCTTTAATAAGCATACAATCTTTTGCATAAATATTTTCCTTCACTTCATCTATTAACAACTTTCAATATAAAACAACTGTACTTCATGAAAATTATTGTAAAAATAAATTTGAAGCTCGTTATTTTTGTTTAATTCTTTTGCTGAATCGAGAAAGATATTAAAACGACGTGTTTGTACAAGGTTTTACTGTTCAATTGCTATCAATTTTGGGGGTAGGAACACTACAACTGTAATTCAATGAGTCCATAATGATAAATACATACAAGTATTCGTTTAAATATATCAATGAATTCAATAGACACTTCGGTTTCTTAATAATAGCCAATAAGCTTGTCGCGCCTCGAAAAAAGGAAGGAAACTCATCGAGATCAAACAAGTCAAAGTACCACGTCTTCATAATGCCTTTACTGCACAAAGACCGATAAACGATTAGCGTTCAAGCGACTAACAAGTAATATACATAAATGATGCACTAATTAGTCTATATTACAAACATACATATAGACTTCATGGATTAAATCGTGTTTGGGCTCAACCAAAATAGAGGATCTCTGCAAACAGTGTCTGCCTATCACTTACAGTTGAAATCCGAAAATGTACAAATTGCTGTTTTTTAAAGCAGAAATCTCACGCTCCAACATTTTTGTCGTCGAAACATAAACAGAAGGTTCTATATTCAGTATTGAAAATGTATTTCCGTAAAATGCAATGATACTTTTCAATACCATAGAATTAGCAGAAGTATAATGAAATATAGTCGCTCTAACTTTACAATTCTGTCATAATTAGAACTCAAATCCTAGTTTTTAGTCTTTATATTTTCATTTCATATATATTTTAGCCTCTTTTGTGCAGTTAATTTAGATTCTTTGTATAATTCTGAGAGCTTTGAAGCCGTAAGCTCATGAAAATGAAAAAGAATACTAGTCCCCTACTGACCTGCGAATTTAAAATAGAGTATTTTTTCTGCATAATTATGTATAGTACACGAAAAGTTTATCTAGCATATAGTGCAATTTAATATTGGTATAACTTTTTTCTAAAAAATCAATTATGAACTGCCTGTAACACATTCAGCCAATTTCTTGGTTGATTCAGAGAGCTCTGACCAGTTACCGTGAATTGAATCATCTACAGAGACATTGAATCCATCCGTGCTCATGTTGCAATGTGACAAGTCATCACAACCGGAAAATGCTTAAGTGAAAAAAGAAACACCTCGTCCGCGAGGTGAGAATTTGTGAGATTACTCCAGAATACCAATTTGGCGCCAGTGCCGAGTTTCAAACAATTTCCACTTTGAAGAGCTTGATCAAAGAAATAAAACTAAAAAGCAGGCCTCTCAGGCTACCGACGAAAATGAGAGTAAATTTAACCAACAGTAATTCGCCTTTGAGGGGCTCGAGGGAACTCCGGGAAGGAAAATTGCAAAAGTTAGTGGTCCCTTATGGGGTAGTCAGCCAAAGTTATTGCTACTAGATATTTTAGGAACCGTATTGCAATAATTCTTCTTAAAACGACAATTACATGAAAATGTTCGATAAATTGCCTTTTCAAGTTTGATAAATTAAATACCTCTTATCACCTTCAAAGCCTTCTGATCGAAACTTTGAGCCTCAACAATGATCTTCGCAAAGTAATGAAAACATAGCAGTAGTTATTAATTTATTGGACAATTTGTTAGCATGCGCACAGGTGTCATTTAAAAAGTCATGTCAACTTACTCGTATTATATTTTAATCGTATACTGAATATTCACTTATAACCTATTATTTTCCAGAGTGGATATATTTAGAAATATTTAAGGTCAATAACAAAAGTAAACAAACAAAAATAACAAAAGTGGCGTATCAAATATAAAATGTAACAATATTCGTATACTAACGGGAGTTTATATCTTATTAAAAAATTAACGATAACTGTATTGACCTTGCACATTTCATATTACTGAAAAGTTTTTCAAACCGATTTCATTGTTCAAATATTGGAATATGGGTTTTCTCTAATCAATAACATAATATATTATGCGTTCGTTTAGTCGTTCTTGGCGCTTACGTAAAGGTTTCTGACATAATACCATCAACGCAGTGTGCCATTAATGTACAGTAAGTGGCGCGCGAAACGGGTCGAACAATTAACGGTAAGTAAATTGTCACAGTTCCTCTTTACTTTAGTCCAAATTATCATATCTAAACTCTATTAATCAGCGGTACTGTTCGGTTAATGATGATAATATAAAAATAGGCATGATCTACTTTAGAACTTAGTGATAAAATTAGTTCGTGTCATGTTTAAAAAATGAGGAGACTGATAAAATTAATCAATAACTGATAGCAACACTTTTTGTGTTTAAGAAATGCAATGTATCCGAATGCATTGTGCCCGGGGGCATTACCTAGTTAGTCAATGAATTTAACTGACCTGTAAATAAGCTGCATCGGACACCAGTGTACAGAGTAACGCACCAGTTAGAGCCCGCAGCACTGCTTTTCCCATATCTCCGCACATTTTGACTCTCGATGTAAACCTCGAATCGTATAGAAAATAAAAGAAATATCTAATTTTAAATTACTACTGTAAATGTTTGACTACACTGCACTAAATAAGCCGGCGAATAACACTGTGGTTCAGTTGGGTAGCACTCCCCACTAGAGTGCTGTATGGTAGGGTAAGTGAAGGTAGAGGAGGGTGTCGTAATACAATTTAGTAAGGAAATAAATAAAGTGCAAATATCGCAAGGAACTAGATTTTGTTTGGCAATTTTGTAGTTCTAAAACGCCTAGATTTGCTTCTGGTTTGATTTTAATAATAAATACAATATACTTTATACAGATGCTATGTACTCATTCGCTAATGAATAAGCATGTAAAATTGCTTGACTCACAATAAAAAAGCCAATAACATTGTTTTTCCTATAATTATCAAATAATCTATGATTATGCTAAGTTAAAAAAATGAAGCCTACAATATTACAAATTGAAAATTAAAATCGACATTCAAAGTCGTACATAATAAACACGGTATATAATCTAAATAACTAAAGTAACACCTACGAGTACATACAATTGTTATAAACGTAACTAACGGAAATCAAATGATACGATTTCCGATCAGGAAATCGATTTCTAAAATATCTAGTAATACTATTTTAGTTATCAATACGGGGTACCTAAATTCCTTATAGTATTTTTAACTACGTAGTTCCCCCTGTATATAGAGTATTAATTTAAGTAACCCGAGCGACTAAGAAAATTCAATCTGTTAACTAACACCTCAAACTGGCCGTAATGCTTCAAGGAGAGCCAGTCGAAAACACTTTCAAATGTAATACGATACCAATACGCGCCAGTTGTGTTCACAAGTCAGAACGCACATTGGATATCGGACGGTAACGAAGTGATACACCTTTAAATTGTACAGCAATTTTATTTGTTACATACAAATAGTTTTTTTTTTATATCTTTATTTTTTGGGATTTAAGTACATGTGTACATGCCAACCCCATTGTTCCTTACACGATAAATAACAGAAACATCTTAAACTAAAAAACAAAAAACAGAAAAACAAACTAAATTAACGTACACAACATATTAGATACAATCTACTATTCACACCTCTAACTAGCAGAGACGCTTTGATGAATGCCTATACTTGTCTCGCTTGTTACAAATAGAGTTAATCATCGATGTTGGTTACATGTTTTATATAATACTAGCTGACCCGGCGAACTTCGTACCGCCTAACAAACAATGTTAAGGGTGGACAACCCTTATCACTAAGGGGTATG
>DWEM01000067.1:0-27122 GCA_018245935.1 Agara belti belti
GACTTGCTTCGTCTACATTCATCACTCTTCATACATACACGCCGGTTTCGGAGACTCTTGACTCCCCCGTCAGTTTTAACGTAAATATAAAATATAAAGTGCTAATATCCTCGGACAACTGTAGAAGTAATTTCAGAGAGCCGCGCGTTAGGATGTGAGAGCGAGACATCGATAGTGCGTCTAGCGGACGTCTGTGACTTTGATGAGGGTAAAAGAGACGAATGAAGTCTGTCAGCACCGTAGCCGGTGGCAATCCTTAATCTGTGCATACCTCTACGAAAAGTATATAGACAACTCACACAGAATCATCTGATATTGAACCAGGCTATAAGACAGCTGATTAACTACATAATATTAACAACGGAGTTTTATTTAAGCGCCGAGGCGAAATATATCTATCCTTACAGACCTACTTTTATAATTGTATTAATTTAAAATTAGAATTATAAAATGGCGGCGCATATCATTATTTGAAACAGGATTTGTTGTACCTAAATTTGAAACTATTAAAATTTACCAACATTAGTATGCATTCAAAAGCAAGCAATAAATTTGTTCTTAATTTATTTAGTTTTCGTTACCATATTATGCGAAATTAGATGTAGTTTCAGAGTATGTCTGCTGGTCCGCGGACCATTATTTGAGAACCACTGACTGACCCTGTTTCTGCTGATTTAACAAACGCTGTTCATGCGTCGCTTTTCCAATACTGACCAATGACGCATTGTTATCCAAATGAGTGGTATTTCGAAAATACTTTCACATTTCGTAATGCTTTTCCAAACTGTTAGTACCCACTTATTTATGTCGCTTTCTGAAGTAATTAGCATACAGCACTTACTGTGTAATTCTTTTGCTAAGTTGAATCTTACTTACGGATTTAAAAAAATGTTTTATTCAAAACATTGGAATTGTGTCTGCCATATTTCAGCTCATTTACTGATGCCATAATAGTATCAGTGAAGGTGAGTGAAATACTGGTTGTAAAATTTAATTAAAAGTATTATTATTATTATACCATCACGGCAGGTCTCTAACGGAGTAGGCAGAAAGTACCGAGCGCCAAATATATATGTCACTAGCTTTTGCCTGCGACTTCGTTCACGTGGAATAGTAGCTTTTGGTGGCATTTTAATTTCCTAGGATACTTTTATTGCAAGTAATACAGATACAAACTGCTCCACGCGAAGTCGCGGGCAAAAGCTTGTAATTAATATACCCTATATTGATCAGTGATCATGTAGCGTTCAAGTGGTGAAAGAATTTTTGAAATCGGTCCAGTAGTTTTTGAGCCTATTCGATACACACACACGCACACGCACACGCACACGCACACGCACACACACACACACAAATCTTTTCTCTTTATAATATTAGTATAGATATAGATATAGATTACAAACCTGACATGCTTCGTCTACATTCATCCCTCTAATTGCATTCACGACGGTTTCGGAGACTCTTGACTCCTCCGTCAGCCAGTATCTGACCTATTTGGTCGAGATAGTACAGTCTAGGTCTCCCTCGGCGCCTACATCCATCAACACTCGCATTGTATATCTGCTTTGTCAATCTTTAATTTCAACCCAACAGGGTAGGCGGAAAGCATTGATGCTTCCGATAAATTAGTCAAAGTTTTTGCTCATATAAATAACAGTTACATACTTAGATATGTACCTGTGTTTTGTTGTGTATAATAAGCTTTTGTTATACTAATCTATAATTACAGATGTAATGGTCTTCATATTTTAAAGACCTGTTATACTAAATACCGAATTGGCTTGAATAGATCTGGTGTTACATTTTTTATAGATAATTTTAGACACTTGCTAATTAAACATACGTACCTATGTCACGCGAGTATTAATTGCAAGCAGAGAATAGTTTAGTGGTTTTATATTATGTGTGTTGTTAGGTAAAACCGTTACCATTAATACAACACATTAATACATTAATATTACATTAATAGATACCTATCTAGGTTTACATTAATAGATATCTATTAATAGACAATATTAAATTATTTCACAAGATGTATCGTCAACTTTCAATGGGTTTTTGTTGAATATTACCGGGAAATGCGTGACGGTGCCGCCTTTGTGTTGCTGTACGATTTGACAAAAGAATCTCTGTTATATCTTACGTCATCGTAACCTACATGGGCCCGTGACAATAATTCCTATGTGTCTCAATTAAATTAATTGGAAATTTTATAAATGTAGCAAAAGCTTTTTTCATTATGTCATAGACCAGGTCCTAGTTGAAGTTGTATAATGCTTCTACGCTAACACAGTTAAACAATAATCTAGATTGAGGTTATATGGAGCTTTAACTGATAAATTTATAATGTTTTTAACTTGTACATCCAATAAGTGTTTTGTCTTTAACACAACAGAAAAACGTGACGAACCATTATGTGTTGTGTTGTGGCTGTGGCGAGGCGAGACCGGATGGCTTTTCACTGACGGTAATGTTACTGAGCCGAACGGTGGTGTCAATTTACGAATACTAGAACTGATCATTAGGTCTGTTTCATTGCACCACTGGCTGTTGGCTCATGCCATTATATAATCAAATTGACTAATCGTAATTAGAATGCTTGTTAAAGAATGATTAAAAACATTATTTGTCAGTAAAAATCAGCCATTTACTTGTTAAGTTTGTAATAACTAAACGCATTTATTATTGCAATAAAAACTATATTAAGCCCAATAATGTTTCAACCCTAATTGTTACGTGTTAACATTGAAGCGACGGTCTACGTACCAAACGCACGACGGCACAAGACAAATAAATTGCAGGTCTATTGCATTCATCTTCTGATCGCCTAAAACAGTAATAGAACAATAACAACTTAACATTTATTCGCATACATTTCATTCCGAGTAATTCCAATGTAATACTCGGTAGTGATTGTGTTTTGTTTCATTATTTTTTCTTCATCAACTAAGTGTATAATGTTCTTAAGCTCTCACTGTCTCGGATATAACGGAACCTTTGAAAAGCTTTCCGCTGTTTGTAAATGAATTGCTTACACTAGTAATAAGAGACGGTGAATAAGGGCATTGGTAACTCAAGTCGACCTGGTTCAATAGCCATTGATCCAGATGATTTCTCGATGAAGTAAACATTGCCGGCAATAACGAACAGAAAACGTACTAGAAACCCCTAAATTTCTTCGGTATTTCAGTAGAAAAATTGGACATAAAAAGTTTAAAAATAATCTATTAGAAATAATGAAATGATCGGAATATAGTAAGAGTCACTGCGGGAAATAGCTGTGGGAGTAGCTCCTATTTTTAATACATATTATAAATGCCAAAATTTGTGAGGATGGATGGATGTTTGTTGTTCTTTCACGCAAAAACTACTGAATGGATTTAGATGAAACTTTTCAGTAATATAGCTAATACATCAGAATAATACATAAGATACATCTTATAAACACTTTGTGTAAGTAGGCCATAACATAACAATGAGTATCAAGTAAGTCCCTCTGAGAACTATGTTGGCGTGCGGTGACTAAACCGTTGGAGTTATACGAAAATGATGTATCGTGGGATTGTTTGTCTTAAATAGTTCTAAATAAAAGTCCTCAACAGCATATATTTACCTTCTATGTGATAGCCATTATATCCAAAATAGTGAGCTATAAACACAATTAAATTTGATACTTATTTTACAATGCACATTATACAGTATTTATCAATAACATAGGCAAAGATAAATAGATACCTATAGAATGCTTCCTGCAATTCATTTTTCAGTTGAGGTTAGGAAGTATGCCAGCCTACTTATGTGGAATCGGATGCAGGAATTAGAGCATCGTGTTCCTCTAATATCACTCGAATACCTAATGGAACAGTTTTCCGTATTTGACACAAATATTCGTAGTAAATGACTTATTCATGCGACAACTATGCAAATGCGAATTTGTAACGTTATTTACGATCTTATTTAATTAAAAAGCTATTATTACATTTCTTATCAGACCATTAAGATATGCGTATAACTGAATAATATACGAGTTGACATAAAATGTATGTCTTGTTATAGGTTAAAATTTGTCTCAAAGAGTTTCGTTTTGTCAAAAACTAATTTTAACATCTGCACCTCATTCGTGACACAAAGGAGTGTAGTTATTACAATTTTGAACAAAAAATTACGCTAAAGTTTAACTGTAACTGAAAGTTGACTTCCCCGTAGGTAAAATTTTTGAACATTCTAGTGTAAGCTCAAAAACATTATCGTCAAAAAACAACTTCGAAATTATTAACGCCATTCACAAAGTATTATATAAAAACCGCTACTATAAATTACCTTTTGATTAATGTACATCTTCATATCTTATCTTATCTTATCTTTATATTTATCGACTACTGAGTGCATCTCTTACTAGACACTCGTTTGACTCCAGCGAATGGCACACCAGTGGGTACGATCGGACATATTACGAGTTTAACTACAGCCTTCAACCCAGCTCTGGAAAAATCCTATGCAGTATGTGCAAGTTCTAGTATGACTTAATGATGTACACACCCACATAAATTGTTATGAAACAAAACCGCTATTTAATTTAACGATAATTGGACATTTACTTATTTAAACCATGTTCTTTGATTTTCAAATTTTTTCCATGTGTATAATTTTATCAACGTCACAGTTATCATAAACTTTAACATTGTATCTAGTTACATATTTTATGAAAAGGTTTTTGTTAAACTACTATTTTGTTTTGATTTTTCATTTTCTTTGCAGGATGTTCTTTATTATTATTATTATTATTATGTAAATTTGCTGCTGACCTGAATAATTTACGATTGTTGCGTAAAAGTGAAAATATATTAAAATTACGGAAGGTATAGGCAATTTTCGTAGTTTTATTTATCATTATTTTTTATTTCTTTAATGATTTAGTGCACCAGAAAAATGCATCATAAAAATGTGTTCTTAATAACTTTACTCATTAAATCTATTAAGATAATAAAACATTTGCCTGAAATTAATAAGTTTAGAATGAGAATATCCATTTCGAATGTGAAAAATAGTAATAAGTTATTACAAATTCAATTTTTTTTGTACACTTACCTACCGATTCTAAAAATTTAGAAAATAATAAATATCACTGACTAGTGACTTTAACAATTATTTTTTAAAATAAAACAATTGAAAATTATACTTACAAGACAGCCGTGTTAAAGTTTACATTGAAGCAATCCACCAATCTATGGTATGCAATTTACATTCACTAATTTAAACCTTAACACTTGCTTTGAAAAACTAAAACCGCAAAAAGTATTATTTTACTACTACCGGTTTATTTTATTCGTTCAAATTCGAATTTTTAAATATGGAACGCGCATTCAACAAGCAACGAGCGCTGCCAACCAGTCCCAGCGGCCAACTGAGTTCAAAGTTTTAACTTTTTAAGGGCTTTGTTTGACCTGAATTAACATTCTATTCAAGAAACTTTAACAGTTTTCTTCATCCAAATCTAAATATTCATAGTATTCGTGACTTGTAATTATAATCCTCTTTCAATTTCAAATCATATGATTCGAAAGAAAGAAACAAAATCATCTTCCGACACTTGGGGATTGCACAAATTGATGAAATAGAAATGAGATTTAAACTTGTTTCTGTTCAAAAACCTGAAGCGCGTGTTACACATGGCATTGGTTAAGAAGTCAGCCCTTGCAATACCTTTATAATGCATACATGTTCGAAACTAGATACTTCTAAGGCCGCGGAGTTATTCACGTGTGTAGGCTCTACATTCTCGTGTGAATAATCTTAAGTAAATCACTGCTACATTTTTAGTATATTTCCTATGAATAAAATGAACTTATGTATGGATGGAAGCCTCGATATCAATAGTTTCCAGTGCTATACAATTCTTTACGTGGTTGGTTAGCCGTTCGCAATATTTTCGGATAGTTATAATATTTTCTCTAGGATGTAGATAAATGTGTTTAATTACAATAAGGGCATAGAAAAGGTACCTCCTTTAGTATTTATTCGCTTCAGTGCTTAAATAAAAATAACACAATAAAAAAATTGAAAAATTAAAAGGTGAAAGCAATACCTATATTTTTAACTATATGCTACGTACAATTAAGGTATTTTTTAATTTCATTTGTCAATGTAGATACTTGGCAGCTAATAAATGACAACTGTAATTGAAAAAAAAATGTATTGACATGTCGACATCGTAATTAGCATTTTGGTAATTAAAGTATCTGTAGTTACTGGTTACGTACTTCATTCTCATTGGCTTCGGCGATTAACCGATTAACAAATGGACCATTATGAATGTCGGATATTTTCATTTCTTACGTTATTTATAGCCTATCAATATGAATGATTTCTCGCACGTTTAATTAGCAAAAAAGGACTTTATAATATGTAGAGAATTAAACTTAATGTTTTTGTTTGTGATTATGATTGCAGTCGTTATAGCGGTTGTAAATAAATTGTGTACATTATATTTTACTCAATCTGTAAAACACCAGCTAAAGATAGCTGACTATGACTTCTAAAAGCAGTCTGGTTAAAGCTATTAGTTTTGAGAATCTATCTACTAGTTAACAGTTTGGTAAATGCTTCAAAGTCTTTGTCAATGTCAAATAATATTGCATATAATATTTGCATCAAGCTATCATATTTAATTCATGTATGTGTCATTATTGCCATCTAGTGGTGGTAGGCGGAACTATAAGCTTCCCAACGTTACATTTGTTGACATTTATATACAAGATGGCGATGTACGAGGAGAATTGGCATTTTCTTGTTACCTAATTTTTCTACTGGATTATAATGCAATTAATATTAATGTGACATATAAGTTAAAACTACACACGGCGGGCAGCGACATATGCTTTCAAAGAGTTTATTGAATATGTTAGGGAGTAAAATAACTTATCTTAAATCTTGGCTCGTTTCAAAAATACTTATTTTTTTATTTCAGGAAAGCTAAGCACCTTGTACCTATCACAAGTTTTTTGCCCGTTTTGTTATTCAAAACAAGCTCTGCTGATTTATTGTTTTGCAAAATTTTATGGTTTCACATGATATATGTGACAGGTTGCGCCATCTTGTGGAAAGGACATTTCAAATTCGGTTCCATTTTCTTTGGGTCATTCGAAAACAAGCATTTACAAGGCGTAATCTCTGGCAGTATAAAAGCAATGTTCATGTAATTTGCACTAACAACTTCCCGTTTTATTTTAATGCTAGTTTACTATAAATAAACAGTCTTATGCTGCAATGGATATTTTCATATTTATCATTATTATTTATCATAAGTTAAGTAAGGCGAACAAAAAATAAATGAATTTGACAATTGACTATCAAAAATGGTGTGCAATTGAAATCCCACTTCATGATAGCACATATGATAGATAATTGCTTTTAAATACTTAATTATTTTTATTTATGAATTGTTATAACAGTGTAGTTATTAGTTAGAAAGTATATATTATTTACTGGTACCAATTTCCTCCGTAATAACAGTTTGTAAATATAAATATAAGTAATTAACTTTACACTTTATAAATTTTATCTTTATAACAGCAAAACTAAAGATAATCATCATTAGTATTAATGTGAATTATAATCCTATCGTTTCACGTTTACGACACATCAGCAATCATGATATGGCATTTCGTACTAAACAAAAATGTTAACACTTAATTTAAAAAGGTACATAAGCATCATAGATACGGGAAGTAAGTAATACAAAATAATCCTATTGCTTAATATACAAATAGCTACAAACTAGCTGTAAGTAGATCAGATCCATTAGAGAATATTATTAAAGTAGGTAAGTGATTTCCTTTCACAATATGCATTTATAATGTAAACGTCATATAAGACAATGAAAATTCATAATCTAGGCAATTAATTCGATACTGAGTGACAATATTCATAAATTATTTAAGTTATATTCAGTGATTAAAGTTGTCCGAAACCAACCTCATTCCTAAACAGCTCTTAAAACAGTAAGCACTCAATTTAATTTTATCTACGTTTATTACCTGTCAAAGCAGTGAATTTAAATAACTTTCAAATAATATCGGTTTTCATTTGTTTCTAGAAGTGGAATGTCGATAATTTTGGACGTCGAGTGCATTGCTTGCAACAAAACGTTGCAAAAAATTAATCACAACCCCCGCGAAGTGTCGCGTAAAATGGGAAAGATTAACAACCGCCGGTCCCGAACGCCCAACTGGTCGCACGAAGAAAAACAGTATCTACTAGAGTTAATTAGGGAACGTAAAGACGTAGTTGTTACCAAAAGCAACAATGGCCCTAATCATTCCGAAGAGAAAGATGTTGCTTGGAACGACATATTGTGTCAGTTAGCGGCCAAATTTGGTTGTAAATTCTCCGGTTTCTCGATAAAGAAAGTTAAGACGCAGTGGCAGAATATGAAACGCATAGCGCGCGAAGAAATTATCTTGAACGGTGCGTCGCTAATGAAATGCACTAAACAGTCCCAAGAGGTCTGTAACATTTTAGAATCGCAGAACGCCGCTGATCTGAAAATGGAAACTGAAAATCTAGATGCAAATGAAAACATGAATGAAACAACAATACATACTGATGTTGAAATTAAGTCAGAATTCATTGATGAGTAAGTGACATATTTTATTTTATGCTATAAAAAGATGAACCAATATTTTGTTATGCTGTTTTAATTTAATTCTAAGTACATTATATTAACTGAATGAAGGTTTTGACATCTGTGAATATAATTACTACTTGTTATAATTTTGGTATACATATACAGCCTTCTTGGATATATTAATTACATTGATATTAAAATTGTATTTGTTTATTTTTTTTTGTACTCTAAAGAAATATCATTGAGTAGAAAGAGATTTTTTTTGTAATATCAATTCAATAATTGAATATAATATATTTACATGTTAAGAGTATTGTATGAATGCTTGACAAATGATTTTTATTTTACAGAGAAGTGAACCAATCCTGTGGCACCAGTTTTTCATGCACAGAAAGTCACCAAAGTAGACCAATAGAAACACATACTTTAGAATCATCCGGATCATCAACATCAATGCCTTCAGTGAACATTGAGACTGAAGCCCCGGATGAGGGAGAAGGCATCTCAGAAAATCACAACATGAAGAAGAATGTTTCTGCAGCAACGGAGACTTCATGTTTTAATGACATTTACAATATTAACACTTTTCATAAAGACTTCAGTGAATTTTTAAGGTGTTTATCAAAAAGTATTTTATGTATCTATTTGTTCTAAGCATAATGTAAAAAATTACAATAATTATTAAAACTAACACTTTAAACATTCAGATACTCAATGACAGAGAAAGAAATAAAAATGGAATCCCTCAAAGAAGAGCGACAAATTGTGAGAGCAATGAGAGAAACAGCAGAATTAAATAAGATAATAGCTGAGCAGAGATTGAAGCATATACTATGGATCAAAAAACAAGAAATGTCGTAAGTTAAATAATGGACATCTATAACTAATAGACAACATATTAATAAAATTTTAAAGAACTCATTTCATTAAAACCAACTAACATTAAATAAGCCTATTAACTAAATCACTTAAGTAGTTAAATTTTCCCGCTATACTCGTAATATAGGTACATATTGTGTCTGTGGTAAATGAATACGAAAAATTGGTAGAGCAATTTTACGTCTTATTTCGTTGGCTTCACGACTTTTTAGCCATTTTATTTATTTATTTATTTATTTGTACTTAACCTAACCTTACAGGGTGACCTAATTCGCTAGGCAAGTTCACATTCAACACATACAATAATAAAAAATAAAATGAAAATACATTATTACAACACACATACAAATTACATTAATAGATTATTACATTATTACATTAATAAATTACGATATTACGATATTGGCGACCTCTGTGAACTCCTTCAGTGTGCAGCTGAAAAGATCGGTACGATCCGCGACCGAGTTGAGCGTACGTAGCGCTCGCGTGAACGGCGCGCGGCGCAGCAAATTAGTGCGCGCACGGGGCAGCGCCAGCGAGGGCTGCCGCCGCAGACGCTGCACGCAGCCATCCGGCACACACAGCTTTAGCTCTTGCAATATGTTTGGGTTATCCATTTCGCCACGAAGTACTTTAAAGAGGTACTCGGAGAATGCTAATTCCCTTCTCGTTTCCAGCTTGCTGTATCCTACCATGCCGAGGACGAACCGAGTAGGATACGACAAGGGATATCCCGGATACACTCCATACATTTTCAGATATAAAAAGCGAATGAATTTATTTTGGATTCGTTCTATCATTGTTTTATATAAGAAAATAAGACCATAAAAACTTCAGCCAGGCGCGAACATCACTGTCCCAAACTGGCCACTCTCAGCCTTACCGCAGTAAAGCCAGCCGCTGACTTTCAATGCGAGCCGGGATGCCGCGCAATTCAGCCGGGTGGTGCATACGAGGTGAAACAACTTGTGCGTGGATCCCCATCCACAAGTATACTATGGGCGACCATCTCAGTCGCCGCGAGTGGCAGCGCTTCTGTGACCAACGACGAATGCCGCGGATACTAGCCGTACATGGCCTATATACCTCCACTATCTGGAGAAATGTTATCAACGACCCCATTCTTTCTACTGCAAACCGCACGACCCTATTCTACTGTAAACCACTTTAAAAGCTGTATCGACTGATGCCGTAACTTCTAATCCTATGTCGCTTCTCCTCGACTCGTTTTAAAAAATGTTGAATGAACTTCCATCGGAGGTATTTTCTAAAAGGATGACGATTAGCTAAAGAAAATGGCAATACTCACAAACGACGTGAAAAAATAATATTCAAACTCGACTCACTTCTTACTGCTTTTTCATAAACGAGGTTTTGCGTGTACTAGATGCGACCACAACATTAAATAAACATTGTACTTCATTTATAATTAGTATCGGGAACGTCTTCCCTGGCGTGTACTTAACTGTCCGACATTTGTGTTGTAAATATGTAATAATATTGTACTGCGCGCACACGTCATTAGCGGCGAGCTTCTTTTAGCACTTTGCCTGCGCGGTGCGGACACGAACCAAAAGTATATCGTACAGATATCCAAGAACCGCGAGCGAGGATACGGTGGGGAGAGCAGAAAGAGGATGGGTGAGAAAGGCGAAAGACCTGAGATTGCTTACTGAGTCAAGGTTTTATTCAGCGTTACATGAGAATTATGAGGAAAAGTGAAAAAAATACGAGTTGAACGAGGCATCATAACTCTGCAATAATACTATAACTTTTAAGGAGTTATTTTACATAGGTTAAAAATTAACTAAAGTATTGTCATAAATTTAATTTCTAATTTATAATAAACAAGTATTGGATACCTACCTTCAGCAATACGACACGGCCTCAGTGAGGAACGGTAATAGTTTATGAACAACGATTATTAAACGCTATATTGAAACGGGTGTTTACAGCTACATACAGGCAGTCCTCGACTTATGTCGCGTTTTTCGAGAACCGAACGTGCCGCAGTACGAGGACTGCCTGTATTTATTTAATTATATATAAGAAACCAAGCACATAGTAATACATAATATCAGCAAGAAAACATGTTAAACAAGCAAAACTAATAATTCTATAAAATCTTTGGTTTTATGCCATCTACCTATAAATAAAGTAAAGTGTTATATTTTATTTTTCGATTTTTAAACATTGCAATTACACAATGAATGTAAGTGAAACATTTTTATATAAATAAGAGACCTGTACGATTTGTGTGAATTCCTAAAAGCTTTATATTAAAATATTGTTACGAGTACATTTCATACACAAATCAATTACAATTATTTTCCCGCCTACAATGAACATTTTCCGTGGCATCAGATTTTACTGATCGTCGGAGGGCTGCTTCACCCAAAA
The DNA here is from genome assembly GCA_018245935.1 of Agara belti belti. Lineage (NCBI taxonomy): Eukaryota > Metazoa > Arthropoda > Insecta > Lepidoptera > Hesperiidae > Agara > Agara belti. The sequence goes on from DWEM01000067.1 coordinate 11,906, forward strand.
GCCCCACGGGGCATAGCCGTCGTGTTTCGTGGGTCCACGGTACACTTTGATTTGGACCCTGGACACGTCATCTGGAAAGAAACAATTACAATTATTCTTTACAATCACTGCATCTTCTAATGAATTCGGCTTCCACCGCGGCTATCTGGGATGCGAAATGCATCTTTAACTAGACCAAATTTAATTTCTTATGACTATTACTTCAATAAAACTTCATTTGCTACAATTGTAAAAGGAAATAAGCAACTCTCCATAATTATCACTAAACTGTCTATTGCGCAAAAGTATGTAAATTGAAAGTGGGTATTTCTGATGATGCCTGCGGATTAGGATTAAGAGCCTTCACTAATAATAATAAACACGGTCACTTTTCCTACTATATCGTTAATATTACTTGTTATACCAAACTTATTTATTGTTTTAATTAATACCTACAAGGACAAATTAAATTTTAAATATGAACTTCTTTACTCGGCTTGTCACTGTGCGGTTCCCTCGGCGCTAGTGTCAATGTAGCACCGAGCTCGGTAGATCATGACTTTGAATACCTCTATATTCATAAGCTTGCCTGCACGTAAGTACTTCTTAATAAATATAATTAATCTTCATTTCAATTTATATTCACGCCGCTATCTTCTACTGCAGCCTGAATCGTGTAAACAGACAGACCGTTTTCTTTATGATTTCAAGTAGGCAGGTGAGATCACTTTAAAACTATTTGCTACTTCTGTACGTATGAAAATACAGGAATACTTTATACAAATACCTTTCCGATCGGCATTGTCGTGATCATCGTCGTAGCCCTGCGGTCTGCCGGCCACCAGCGCCACGAGACTCAGCAGCAGAGCCACGCACCAAAGAGATCGCTGTAAAATTATTAGATGGGTTATTTGAATAATGAACTTTATAAGACGAATTCAATTGATTTCCACTTTGTTATGGTTCTCGTGACTTGAGTTTTAGAGAAACCATTAAATTACGAAGCACGTCAGGTTTGCAACGACAGAGATATTTGGCACTCGGTGCTTTCTGCCTACCCCGTTAGGGACCTGGAGTGACGGTATGTTGTTGTTGTTGTTTTATTAAATTACTCAGCAATGCCTTTAGTGTCCCCCGAGGAGGAATACGAAATTGGTATTCCCGCGTAGTAATCACCGATAGCTAACAGCCATTTAACTGGAACATAATGATGCAAATTTTGCGGTTTAGCAGCAGAATAGACAATGTCACCTACTCCCTAGTAATCCTAGAGCGCCTCGTATCTACCATCTATTAAAGATAAATTAATAAAAGTTAAATTTAACAGAATCGTGAACTTATAAATTCTGAACTAAATAATTTGCTTTGAAATATAATTTTATCCATAATTTGTGTTTGAATGTTTAACAAGGAAATTTTTTAGTTGAAAGGTCTCTAGAAAACGATACAAAGTACCTAAAATAAATCAGCAGTAGCATCAGTAAATTAAATCAGTAGCAAAATAAGAAATGAAAAATATTTAGGTTGCTATACAGTATTGTATGACAGGTGGGAGTATCTATTTATTTTTCTAATAAGTTAGCAACCGGCGGTCACGTAGGGGTCAAACCTAGCCTAGCGACATCGTCTTGCACTCAACTCTGAATGACTCAATATATTAAAGTAGGCTTAACACAGACACAAGAGAACGTCTAGAAATAATAATATAACTAGTAATATAGAAAATAATAATACTAATTGTAATATCGAAATTAAAAACACCCAAATATAGTTATAGCACTTTATTCACAAAATTATCATAATTACAAATATATTTCATACAATACATTTTAATAAAATTGTTTAACGGAACATACACATAACTTTTGCATGAATTTTTTACAATGTTTTCACTTAAATATATGGTATATTTATTTATAAGGAGTTAATACACCTTACATAGCAACGAGTGCCATTTACATGTCCCACAACGGCACATACATACCATCACTAACACGAAAAACACAAAGAAAGACCGTACAAATCTCCAGCATCCACCAAACTTTTTCCTGCCGCCTTTCAATAACACAAGAACTAAGAATTTCGTTGCCAGAGCAATAATAGTATAAACAAAGTGATAGTTATAGACATTAAGTGGCTAGTTAGGCAGCAATCTAAAATGCATATTTTGGAAAGGTGTCAGAACAACACAACATAACACAATTTGTTTGCTCAGCCCATTTCCTACTTCAAATGTTTAGTAGAATACTAATTTTTCTTATAGATCTCCTAAATTGATATAATTTGGTTTTATATTTCTTCACCGGCCAGCAAAGGCTCGGAATACTCTTCCGTAATCTATCTCCCTCGATATATATATATAGATTGGACTCCTTCAGGCGAGGGTGTGCAGGCTTTACCAATCATATATGATGGACCTTAGGATGTATTCACAATTTTCATCACTGCCAAATGCTAGCCAATCACAGCATTTAAAAAAGTAAAACAATATTTAGTGTTTGAAAAGAATTATTGAACTATTTAAAAGAAATCCAACAGTCCACTTAGTCCTAATCTCGTTTACACTACAGAGATTACGTATTTAATATTGCAAAATTATTGTTATAATAACACGGTTATTATTATTATAACACCATCACTTCAGCTCCCTGACGGGAGGCAGGCGACACCTATACACAATGACCATTGAATTGCTTCAATTACCAACAATAGGGTTTTTGAATGTAATGAAATAAATTAAGTATTCCTATGATATATAGGTATAGAGATATGTGACACGCGGTGCTCTCGGAGACCCGGGCCGATGGTGTAATACTAATTGTTATTATCATGACTGTTGATACAAAACAGCTACTAAGTGAATAATAAGTATTAAATTAACGAAATTTGTTACTGTGTCTATATCAATAAATTAAGTTTTGAAAAAATGTTATAATTCCCGTCACTAGGGCTTACTACAGTTGGAGGCCCTGTCAGACTCGTTTCCGCTGTCCGTAGACACTATTAGCTCTGACTGTGTGTATGATTCATCTTCTTCATCACTCAATGATGAACAGTCTGACAGCTCACTGTCGATCCACAGCTTGGCCTTCTTTTTACCTTTCACTTTCTCATCATTAGCTTTACGCTTGATACAGGCGTACTTTGAAGAGCCAGCGGCCTCCCAGCCCGCATCGACAGCGGCGCTCACACGTTCCGGCAGCTCCTGACGTTCCTTTTCATATAGCGGAGTTAAATTGACATCAATTTTGGGCTCGGCAATCAGTCTCTCTAGCTTCTTGAGTTTTCGTTCGGCTGCTTCTCTTTCGCGATCTTCTTGCCCCTCCAGCCACTTACGAAGACGTTTTTCTTCATTAATATCTCTTAATCGCCTTCCGGAAAGGTCGCGGCATGCTTCGCGATTAGTCGTTTTCTCAATTTGAGCGCCAATGGCCCGTAACATGGATCCGAAACCACCTTTCCCTCCGACGAGTTTTGTGCACACTCTGACAACATTGTCGCAGTTAGCCAAATTGAAATCACTAGTGACTGTGCTCCCGTTGACAATAACGTAAAGATCAGAACTCTGAACACCATATTCTTGTGAAATATGCTCCTTCAAATCAGCGACGCACGTACTCTCGACGTTGCGTAGACTTTTGTTATCAAAATAAACTTGAGAAAGCATTATAGCAAGTTCTTCGTGGTATTCTTAGATTGTAGCCACACGATTGTGGGGAATTTAGAACAAGATAAGTGAAACACGTATAATAAGCACACTACACAGAATATTACGATTATACACAACTATTTGAGCATGTACCTATCTGACAGTGTCTATTAAATTCGATCAACCAAGCGTCATAGCATGGTCTCTGACGTCAATGAAAATCTGCCAGCTACAACATATTAGTTATCTGTATGTTTAACTCTCGGACAAAAATTTAGAATCACAGATTAAACATATCCAAATTCAAGTTTAGTGCAATATCAAATCCGCCGCTTAACCTGTTATATTCGCTACATAGTTGAAATATGTAAAACTGAACCATATTAAAGAATGAATAAAAAAGGGATAAAACTAAAATAAAGTTTCTAAAATCAAATAAATTTTAGAACTTACTTTGAAAATCATCGCGATTTCGGGAATAATGCACTTCTAAAATCTCTTATAGCACTAAGCCTAAATAAAAATCGAGAGGCCTTAAATAGACTACCATTTTGTCTTTTTGGATAAAACAATAAATTCACAGGTCGATGCAATTTCACAGATCAGTGAGTCTAATCTGAAAGAAAGTGAAAGTAATGATTTCTTTCCTCGCTTTCATTATTTATGTCGTTTTTATAAAACCATAACTAAATTCATTTGCTCTACAAAGCAACTAGAAAGCGTTATTGCTAATTTCGAATTTGTAGAAGAAGAGTGGAAAACTATTATGAATGAAAAACAGATACACATATAATTAAAATTTTAGTTTTATGTGTTATATGAATGACTTAAAATGATGTTTAAACCAAAATCTTTTATATTTATTTATGAAGGGTAATAACGAACAAAGTCTGAGTAATTCGAAAGTAACAGAAGTCAGAGAAAGAATACAGAATAAGTTAACGTATTTATACTTTAGTTTCGAGGCAACTTATTTGACACCTATATTTTAAATCACTCACTGTTATAACGAATTATAAATTAAATATGTTATGTATCAAAATACGCATGAAAATTGGCAAAAAAACAGTAATTAAAACACCCCGAGGTAAACCGAGTACGAGAATATAGCGAGTGGTGTCACATCGGTAGTCTCGTATACTCGGCGTATACGTATACGGCGTCTGAATGAAAAGGTCTCGTTATTCTAGACAAGGTTGCGGGCACAAACAATATATGCAGATCGAAGGAATCAGCCTACTCACCTGAATAAAAAAAAAATACAAAAAATAAGAGTATCGTGTGGTCTCGTGGCGAAAGCGAGAGCAGCATGTGCAACACACTCGTTCGCTTGTTTATCAAGTATTCTAATCTAATAGATTTGTAACAACAGTCGAAATTTCTCATGCATCCGTTTTACATGGATTTCTCAACCGCAAATGTACATGATGGAGGATGTCCATAGTCGCATTCGGTACATAGAGCGCTCAGGCGGGAGTGTACAGCCTTGAATGAAATGTAGTTAGTGTAATGCGATGTCCCTTTTGACGTTCAATAAAAATAAAATGTGTTCCAAATTTGAATAAGCTATATTATTTATGTTTTACTGTAACGTTATTCATAGTGTAAATATGTAAAAATGTAAATTATTTATATTGTTACAATATTCGTAGCTAAGGTCCTGAACGGTTCATGATTGACGGTTTGGTAGACGCCATCATTGCTCCGCTGTCAAACGGACTGAATATCCAATAAAATTTGAGCTTTTTAAAATTAACAGGAATCACTGGAAGTCGCCACCATCTAACAGACAACGACCTGTATCAGACTTGGATTTCTTGTGTTATTATGGCTCAAAATATTAATCCACATTACGCGTCTTCGTCGAATCCCGCCAAACAGAATGAAGATACGATAAAATTGAAGGATAACCATGCTGTAAGCAAACGGTAAGATATCTTAAAATACAGCTGATTTATAATTTTATATGCATTCCAGGGCGAGGACAGATTGGTCACTAAGCGTTTTTTCCTTACAGATTGCAGAAAGAACTTATGGAGCTGATGCGATGTGCAGACAAAGGTATTTCGGCGTTTCCGGAGAGCGAGAACCTTTTTAAATGGATAGGGACGATAAACGGGCCTCAAGACACAGTTTACGCGGGACACAAGTACAAGTTGTCGTTAGAATTCCCCAATTCGTATCCATACGCGCCTCCTTTAGTGAAGTTCATCACGCCCTGTTTTCACCCCAACGTGGACACTTGTGGGCTAATATGTTTGGACATTTTAAAGGACAAGTGGACGGCCCTATACGACGTGCGCACGGTTTTATTGTCGATACAGAGCTTACTGGCCGAGCCGAACACTCTGAGCCCCCTCAATCAACAAGCGTCGTACCTATGGCCCAACCAACCCGCCTATAAAAAATATTTAGATGAATTTTACAATAAACACAAAGATTCATAGTCAAATATTGCCAGTTAATGTCTTACTATATTGAGTTCTGTTGCTCTTCTGTTGGATTTGTGGTATGACAGGTACGAGATGTTCATAATGGGGTTAATATGTATATTATATGTAAGGACTTGTAATCTCTCACCATAATGTGTTACAAGTCTTATTAGTCTACAAATGGGCTGTCTATGTATAATTTTCCGTGATTCTTATCTATCTGGTGATTATTAAAACTTATTTACAACAGATTAATACAGTGTGATATACTGAGCTGATTATAAACAAAAACTTTGGTATCAAATAGTTTCGAATGTGATTCGAAGCAATATTATATTACAACCGGGGCTTACACAACTATAATGTCTTTGGTATGAATGGTTTACTAAATCTTTTGTGCTATTGAGTCTTTAATTCTTTTACAATGTTTATGGTGGTTAAATTTTCGAAAATGTCTCATCATTGGTTCTCTCAACTAGCCATAATTTGCCGTTCGCTATAGCTTTGCTTGTGTATCCTTTTTAAGGCGGGTAACGTTATCCAGTGACTTGCTGACCGAGAACTGAGCAAGAGAAATAGTGTTAGAAAGCAAATACTATTTCTGCCCTCAATGTCTTAATAATTTGCTTGGGCGTCATATTCACTAGACAGTCCACTGGAGCTACATTATTTGAAAATTTAATAAATACACTTGATGGGTCATGCAATCATTAGCTGTTTATCTTCTTTGCACTTTTCAGTACTCAGGTTGAGTCTTTACAGTATGCATTCTTAATTTTTTACTAACAGCATTAATTTCTTTTGTTTATCTCTTTATAAATTTCATGCTGAATACATTAACATTTCAGTCAGTAATAAAAAAACTTTCTCTTATGACGATGTGGATTTTGAATTTCGAAAGTTCGACAGTAAAACTGCTCAATGGTTTTTTTTTGTATACAATTACTGACCGTTGTTAATGACCATTGTTTTGTTTTGTGCAGCAGTAATGTTTAATATGTGTATGTATAATTTAATATTCAAGTAATGTATAACTAAATGAATTATATAATTATCAAATACAATGAGAACAGTAATATGTGAATTTGTTTTTTAAAGTGATGGTTATCTTTATTTGATGTTAACTCTTATTTGCATCTCGGAAGTTGGTAAGACTCGAGTTAAGATATCTCTGACAATTACAATTCTTTAGTGCAATTCTATATTTTGTTTCATTTTACCCATTCACCGAAGGTTTTATTTGCTGTCAGTGTTCAATAAGTTGTTTGTAAATTAAACAGTATATGTTACTGCAGATAATGCAGTTAGTAGATCCGGCGGGAGGGGGGGATGGGTTAAAAACACTAGTGGCTTATGATTTTAATATCTAATGGTCACCATCACACCATTGAATATGGAGATCACTCTGTGGGACTGTATCGTGTATATTGTTAGTATATAGATTGGTTTTTTAAATGAAAATCCAATCCCAGCCTTCCTTAACGGACATTCAGTAAATGTAAGCTTTTTTGTTGAATATAAATAATTAACAATCTGAGAAATGGAATGCAATACTTTTATTCTGAGCCCAAGAATTGTCTTTATTAATTGCAACAGCATAAGATGGAAATAATATTTTAAGATCAATAACAATAAGTTTCTAGATATTTTGGCAGCCAAATGCAACAAACTAATGTGCTGAATGCACTAATATTTGTTCTGAGTGGGAATCAAATCCACACCTTCCGGTTTAGCAGACAGGCTCTAACCACTATGCCAAGAAATCTGTTTATATAGTTATTATTCTCTGATCATTATAACCAACCTGCGTCATAAACATAATGTATTTTGCACGCCCATGTTAATAAACACGCATTAGAAGCTTAATAGCTTAAGTATGGAACGGATAAATTTTCCGTTAATAAACAAATGGAAATATTCAGGATTAGTAAGAACGTACTTTTTAAGCAAACATGCTAACCCCTAGACTGCGTTTTGCTTACCATCGGTCGGCGAAGTCACTTTGTAAACCCTTCACAAAATATTTTCTCCAGTCTCCGGCTAAATTTATATTGTTAAAACATAAAGAATATTTCAATACTTTTAATGTCTTTTTGCGATAACTTTACATAGACAACAATTAATATTATGATCTACTTAAATCTTAGTATTAACATTTTAAATTTTACTCGAGTCTGTAATCGTCAATCGTGGTTTACCTACCTAATACACATTATTTTATAGTCATTTGCAGCGAATAAATTATAATGATAATAAGGTATCAGTTGCGGTACGTTCATCTGTTGACAGGTTTAGGGACTTTTTGCTACGTTTCAATAGCGATACGATCGCAAAAAGATCTCGCAATTTCGCCTCGTTACTATCGCGATATGTTATACGTCGATACAGGCTCGATGCAATATCGATAGCTTTACCTGTTTTTCTAATACTTAATCGCTGCAAGAAATTGCCGTAGGAAATTCCCTTTGGAAATTAGTATCAAAATTATTCATCTATGTTCAGATCTGGCCCTACTGGTTGTAATATTTTATTACAATTGTATAATAAAGCGTTTGCGAGTTATACAAAATGATATATAAACAGATATACAAAAGCCGCTAATGACCGGTACAAGCCATCGGTGCAAACGGTACACAACACATCTGTACTGCACAAGTTGCGATAATAGCCGCGTTCAGTGGCCGCCACTAGTGGTCTAGTATTTCCTTGCTTAATTTCTTGCCCAGACATTTCCAGGAGCAAATAGTCGTACCATCTTTTGGGATTGCAATCTTTTTCCCTGCACAGTAAAAGCTAACCGCATCTTCAAAATCTGGGTACATTATACGACACAACGAACATGTTTAAATTAACGACGGCTATAATTAATGTATTTGCAACGCACAAACGAATTTACTTATATTTATTTAATTATAAGGTTTTAAATAAATAAAAAACAACTTAATATTACTTAATTATAAATACAAAAAAGATTATTTTCGTATTAAACACATTGGCACACACACTTCACACACAATTATTCTTATATAATACACACAAAATTTACATACAACCACGCGTACTATTCAACAATATTCAATACCAAAGCTAAAGCTTAAAGAACAGACCACTGGCGATTTTTCTGTTAGATAATTTTAAAAATACATTTTGTGAACAACACCACCACAGAACGTTTACCGCGTGAAATAATTTCACGTGTTTACTAACAGAAGAAACCCAGAAGCAAAGTGCATGTATTGTTTTTTCTTTTTCACTCACACACACATACTTATCAACAATTCACAATTAATAATGATCAATACAATTTATAACTTTTTATAATACATTACAAACATTAATGGGAATGATATTTAAGTCCTCATATATTATCAGGTCACAAACGACTGCTAAATAATTCTAAAATACTTACATAAATCGCTTCGTAAAATTGTCAACCTGAAAAATTTTGTCTCATGACAGTAGGGATAGCCTGCGATTACAGATGGTCACTTGCTTTTATGGCGGGAAATTGATATTGCAACTGAGAGTGCATTAAATATTTTTTCTTTTCATTTTCAATTCATGTGAATTATTTATCTTCACTTCTTTATTATTTTGTGTTTTAGTGGGTATCGAAAGTTTCATTTTATCGATCGTTAACTGTTACAGCTAACCGCCCAGCGCGTTGAGCATAGTAGGTACCTACGCGATACTACGCGTCTTGAAAATACATATACTTATCTCAATTATTATTAGTCAAGCTATAAGCTACAAAACAGTGAAAAATTCAATATTGGACCAGCCATTTTGGTATGAAAATCACATTCTTTGTCATTAGTCAGCATCAGAGCCTCTTATCAGCGTCTTCAACATGTTATTCAATATAGGTTATTCTTATCCTAAATCTAAACGAGAACTAATTGTAGTTCTTATTGTATTGAAACGATATAAATAATTGAATATAAATACTTTTTTTGTATCTGGAGATATCTTCAATAAATAATTCCGATTTCATATTGCATTTCCATTTTAAACACGAACTACATCAACAGACTAATAAAAAATCTTTAATCATTAAGAACTAACTCTCCCACTACGTAATATAAGGCAATTTCATTAACAGCCACATTCGTAACTAACTCTTGACTACGATCAACAATATGACTAAAACAACAATAACTATACCTAACACTAGAATACAGTGCATTTTTCTATTTTTCCGCTGGTAGCGCTCCGCTTTTTGCAGCTGCTTGTAACCTTCCTGCACCTGGACTTGCGTCTGTTCAATGTTATAATCTATCCTATCTAATATCGTACCCTGCTCGTGCACCATGTGCGCTAAGTCTTTGAAAATGTCGTTCAAATCCACTATAGACCGGACGATCTTGTTCACCTCTTCCTCTCTCTCGCCCACCATTTTCGTGTTCTCCTCTTGCATCAGCAACAGCTGTTTCTGACTCATCGCCTGCTTCTGAAACATCCCGTCCAGATTCTTGTCGTCCTCCTGATAAGTCTGCGCCGACGTGCTCGGCAACGAAAACAGCAGGTCGGTTTGGTTGTTGGTCAAGCCGGGTAGCAGATCGTTATCCTCCAAACTCAACTCCTCGAAATTCGGTAAATCGAAGTAAGCGTTGGATCTCTCCTCTCGCGACGTGAGAGTCTTGAGATAGTTGGACTGAGCGGTCCGGAAAGTCACGCTCAGGTCCTGCAATGTCGTCACTAAGGCTAATACTACGTTGTTTGCTAATTTTTGTTCTGTTTTGTTACCTGAAATTAATGTTATTATTTTTTTTTATATTAGTCATCTAGAATATGGTCTAACTGTTGTTAAATTATATCTATATACTATTGATTTCAATATTTAAGTCGTCACTATAAGAAATGTAATCAAATCAGCAATACTGTCGACCTTTAGTTACTTAGACCTAGTTAGACTAAGATGGTAGATTGTTGGATACGTGTAAAATTAAACCACAGGATCCGATGAAGCAATATAAATATTTTTACTTTGCCATACCGTGTCTCACTTGTGACTTGATAGCCGTCAGGTGTGTGTGGGCGTGCGCGAAGTGGCGCCCGATCTCTGCTGTCAAGCGGCCAATGTGCTGCTGCTCGCTGCTGTCGTCCAGCGCGGGGCGGAGGATTTGACGCTCGTGACACGACTGCAGTTCTGCTAGTTTGGTTCTTAGCCTGGGGATTCCCAAAAATAAACATCTTAGTACAATGTGACCGTTGATGGATGCAGGTGCCGATGGAGACCAAGAGTTTCTTATCTGGTGGGGGACCTAGAAGTCTCCAAAACTTGTGTGTTCCTACAAAGGGAGTGATGAATGTAGATGTAACATGTTAGGTCTGTAAGGATAGCTATATTTGGCACTCGGTACTCTCTGTCTAACCCATCGGGAACCAGAGGTGATGGTATGTTTAAATAATAAATGTTTTAAAGGTTTTCGCTATATGTATTAATTAGGCATATTACTTTCAATTGAAACCCACTTTTCAAACTAAAGATTTGTATCAAATTTCATTTTAGTTGAAAAGTAAATTAAAAGCCTTCCATCCAAAAATTCCAAATACAAACCTTGTAATGATATAATGTGCCTCCTCTAATGCATCCGTCCAGGGCGGTGGCGCGTTGGAGCCTGCTCGCAGCTCGATCCCGGACTCTATGTCGTGGGAGTTGGAGCGCATCAGCCGTACCCGTTCATAGTCATGACCCTATAAAAAATTGCCCTTTAGACCACACACTGGGTCCCTGATGCGACTACTCGCGCCTCGAATGTGGCCACTCAAGCAGTCAGTTTGTGCCAAATCCATACAAGTTGTATGAAAAAAACAAATGAAATATATGTAAATAAATTCAGCAAAATTAATAACATTAGATGTGGTTACCTGTAGACGTAGGACTATTAATTATAAATTTTCAAATCTATTTTCTGTAGCTAATAACTTATTACGTAATGTTCAAAATGTGTAATGTCTTATTGAATGACATTATTCAAATCTTTTATTATTCTATTAATTCACATTATTTTCAACTTATACTATGAAGTGTTTTACAAACATATATTATCATTGAGCATTTATATTTTCAATTGAAACTTATCCAATAATGATACTACAAGATAAAAAATAAGTGTTTTAGGATGTAAAATGGATTATAATCATTAGCGGACAAGATAGACTTAAGAGATGGGAGATTATTAAATAACAAATGTTGCTACATACATACATACATACATTAGCTTTGCTAAGTTTTTATACTTCATTCGTACACGATTGTTTACTCTTTGATATTTGATACTCCAATACAAAATAATACAACCTAAATGTAAATAAAAATGTAAAACAAATCATTAAAATACATAAGGAATATTAAAATAATAGTAGATTTATAAATGACTGCTAAAGAACTGCTACATATTAAGTACACTTAATAAGTAGAATGTAGATCAACTCACAACCCGAGTTGTTAAATTATTCGCTTACTATGCATTTGTATGAATTTCGTAAGGAAGGATAACAAATTGTCAACATACAGCCGAGTGGCCAAAAATACAGCATTATGATTTTGAACGTAAATCAATAACATAACCGAGACTCTTCCGCGCACCTGTTCCGTAAATATCTGTCGGCTGTGGATCGCATTGTTCCTCATCAACACAAACACTTCAGTTAAACTTCGTGACACCATCGTTTATTTTAATTATTTGAAATGTAAATAATGTGTTTAGAGTACATTTAAATCGTCATGAACTACACGACACCAAGCTGACATCTTTGTTTGACGTTTTGTCTTGATGACAAACAGCTGATAACGTGATATCAGAGTTTCTTACAATGGGAGTGGTTGTTTTAAAAAGATGTATACAATATAATATATCCTTTTTACCATATTGATCTTGTGTGACTAAAAGACTAAAAAATCTCATCTTTTATCTAAAACTTCTAAATTTAATTATGTTTATAAGTGACAAGTTTAAATTACAAAACTCATGTTTCTAGCCGCAAAGCGCCCGTCAATGTCAAAAATTTAAGAACAATAATAACAAAAACAAAAAGGTTATGTTTTTACCAAATCAAAAAAGCTTAGAAGTTCAGAGCTTTTAAGAATAACATTGCTTGGATTCAAACTGGTTTGATATATCTATCAATGAGTATGCCGGCTTACGACGCTGGTCCGGAGCAGTTCCAGCAGTTCCCAGCTAACAGAATCATAGTTATCCATCCTGGATCTCTCTACGTACGAATAGGGAAAGCTTCGGATCTATTACCAGTGAAACAATTACATTGTATTGCCCGCAAACGTCGACCAGGCGGGAAAATATACCGCGACCCTTTTATACCACCGAGTGTGCCTAAAACCAAGGAGTTGATTGAAGAATTAGAGGAATGCAGGCTCCAGATATCTCATACGCTTCAGTCATGTATGCAGTCCAATGGTGCTAGGCGATATGCGACGCCGCCGCAGCAAATAGCCGCCTTCAACCGCCGCTCGCTCCCCGAGACGGACAACGACGGAGAGCCATGGCCGCAAGTCCAGTGCGACGTGGTCGTGGGCGACCTCGTCCTGGACATTGACCCGGAACTGCCGTACAACATACACTTTCCCTACAAACGCGGCGATTTCAACATCCATTCGGAAGTCGGCGGATCCATCTCGTCAGTTTTAAATGATCTGTACACCATTTGGAGTTCGATTATAGAGTATAAATTAGGCATACCTTTAATGGAACTAATTAAGTATAGATGTGTGTTATTGATACCGGACATTTACTCCCGAAGCCACTTAAAATCTTTAATGTCTTTGTTGCTAAAGGATCTTGGTTTTGGACACTGCTTTTTAGTTCAGGAAAGTGTTGGAGCCACATTTGGCGCTGGGATTGGCTCAGCCTGTGTTGTCGATATAGGTGATCAGAAGACGGCCATTTGTTGTGTTGAGGATGGGCTGTCACACAAGGCGACAAGGTTAAGAATGGACTATGGAGCTGGAGACGTTTGCCAAACATTGTCCTGGATGTTCCATAAAAGTGCTTTTCCATACAAGAATTGGAATGAAAATATGCCCCGAGATGTGGTGCTTATGCGTAATTTATATGAGGAGTTCTGTCACGTGAATTTAGATGTGTGTGGACCTCAGGAGAAGAGCTTCTATGTAGACCATCCAGGTGATGTGGTCAACAAGTATACCTTACAAGTTGGGGATGAATGCATTATCTCACCGTTAGCACTCTTTTACACCGATTTACTAAAGATAACAGGATCGAAAACCACCAAAATACAGAACAGACAGCAGAGTGACCCAGAAGATCCATTTGATGCGGAATTCTTAAGAGAAACTGGTCGAAAACGGGAGGCAGCTGATCCATCAGCTAACGAGACCCAACAATTTGAAACTGTTAATGAATCACAGCCAGTGACAAATCAAGACGAAGATATTGTAGTCGATACATTAGAAGGGGGTCCTGGAGACATTGTTTCGTTAGCACCTGGGCAGGTGTTAAGTTTAGACGCTGCTATTCTGCAGAGCATAGACCGGTGTCCAAGTGAGGAGTTACGAAGGAAAATGTACAGCAGCATTCTGATTGTCGGTGGAGGAGTGAAGGTGCATGGGTTGTATCTGTGGCTCCAGAATCGGCTAGCCTTACAGATTCCCTACACGTACAAGACTGAACAATTGGAAATAGTCACGTCTCCCAAGGACTTGGATCCTGCCAGTACGGTTTGGAAGGGAGCAGCAGTTATGTCTTGTTTAGAGTCTGCAATGGAGTTATGGATAAATCAAAGTGAATGGAATAAGTTAGGGCTTAAAATGTTAAGAGAACGAGCACCCTTTATATGGTGACAAGTAATACAATTTAGATGGTTATAATCCACAATGATCGGCCTTCCTCATTTAAAACTTGTATAAATGCATTTTGTTTGTCTGTTTCATAGGTTATTTAAAATCCATTCATGATATTTATATAAATTTACATTCATATTTCTAAATACTTGTTTAAATATTTTGCAATGTCGATGCAGAACATACATTCATGCTCATCTGTACAAATCTTATAAAAAGGTAAAGATTTGTATGTATCTATGCATGTAACGAATTGGCTCAAAAACTACTGGACCGATTCCAAAAATTGTTTTCATCATTTGAATGCTACATTATCACTAATCAATATATATA
>DWEM01000068.1:0-27107 GCA_018245935.1 Agara belti belti
GGGGCGGTGTGGGGCGGTGTGGGGCGGTGTGGGGCAGTGTGGGGCGGTGTAGGGCAGTATGGGTGCACGCACCACACGTAGTGGTTGTCGAGGTGCGGTGCGCGCATGACGCCCACGCCGCCGCCGAGCCGCCGGTAGTTCATGGCGCCGCACAGCCGCCACTGGTTCGACTCCGGGTCGAACACCTGCAACCGCACGCCACGCTACATAAATACGATCCTACGTTCTTCACTGCAAAATTATTCTCTGAATGCGATAATACATGACGTAGTGACTTCGCCCACTGCGGCCGATCGAGGCGATCGACAGACAATATATTTTATCTAATAATCTACCGTATTAAGGACTCTTCAGAATATTTTGATTACGTTCATCGTTCGTTCGATTTCACTGACGTCCAGTCGAACGATATTTCAGCACGACATGACCGGCGTAAGGGGGCGGGGCGGTACCTCGATGGACTTGAGGTAGGCGGTGCCGTCGAAGCCGCCCACGGCGTACAGCTGCCCGTTGACCACGGCCAGCCCCACGCCGCTGCGCCGCGACGTCATGGCCACCACGGGCGACCACGCGTCCGTCGCCGGCTCGTACCTGCGCAGCACCACGCGTTACATGCCTGCTTTCGGCGACGGGGAGGGAAAGCCCGGCGAAAAGGTACCGCGGCGCAACGAACCTCTCGGCCGAGGAGAGCTCGGTGCAGTCGTCGCGGCCGCCCACGGCGTAGATCTGGCCGTCGAACACGGCGCAGCCGAGGTGCTTGCGGCGCGTGGACATGGGCGCCACGGGCGTCCACTTGTTGGCGCGCGGGTCGTAGCGCTCCACCGTGTTGAGCGGCGCCTGGCCGTCCGAGCCGCCCACGGCGTACAGCTGGCCGCCCACGACGGCCACGGCCACGCCGAGACGCCGCGTGGTCATGGCGGCCACCTTGGTCCAGCGGTTCTCCTTGGGGTCGTAGCGCTCCACGTGGTTGAGGCACTGCACGCCGTCCTGGCCGCCCACGGCGTACAGCGCGCCGTCCAGCACGGCCACGCCCACCGACGTGCGGCACGACGACGTCGGCGCCACCGCGCCGCACCACTGCCACATGCGCACGTTACGACCGCGTTCGGGGCGGTCGATGACAATTCGCCTAGCCCCTCACGCCACCCTATGCTCTGATCGGGTTTATTTCCATATTTTCACTAATACAACATTCGGTACGATTCATAATAAGGGATTACGCGACGACTATCCCGCCGGCGGCCGGGAGCCGCGAGAGCGCACCTGGTTGGTCTGCGGGTCGTAGCGCTCGATGCTGTTGAGGTAGCTCTGGCCGTCGTGGCCGCCCACGGCGTACAGCAGGTCGTGCAGCACGGCCACGCCGACGCCGCAGCGCCGCTTGGACATGGGCGCCACCATCTTCCACTCGGCCGTCTGCGGCTCGAAGCGCTCCACGGACGCGATGGCGTCCCCGCTGCACCAGCCGCCCACCGCGAACAGCACCTCGCCTGCGACGCCCGCCACCGTCACTACGTATCGCCGCTCGGTCGATCGTCGGTCGTGCCGCTTGCGGGAACTCAAATGTCACGAGATCGAGTATACCGATGTATTCTCGACCGCTACTATAGATTACCGGCGCATATACCTCGTCTCGTGGGCTTCCTCGGCCGCGTCCTGGGCCCCTGCATGAGCGGCCTCTCCTGCGGCAGCAGCAAGTAATTTTTGGCTTCGTCGAGCAGATCCCGACAGGCGTCGTCCGACCTGATCAGCAGCTCCGAGGAGACCGTGCCCACGAGGAACTTGGGGCTCAGCAGGGGCAACCGCACGTGCTGCAGTACCTGCGACGACAACGTCCGGCACTCGAGGTTGGGCACTCCATTATTTTATGACTTTATATTAGCGGAGGACGGATGTGGCCGGATAATAAAACGTCGTAATCTCAATGGGCCGGCCTCTTGGATTAATGGTCAGAAAGCCTAGCCGCTAAACCGGATGTAGTCGGTTGTAATTCTCAGGACAAACATTTGCACGAATGGGTGTAATAAAAAATATATTAGTATGTGTATATGTATGATTTTATCGGCTGTCGGGTTAATGCTGTGCTATCGGATCGTTATATGTGGAATAGTCCGTATTATTATGTAATCTGTGGCAACATATCATACGAGTCGTATCCGCGATCGTCCTAGGCTACGCGTGACATATATTATACCTTGAAATACCCATTATACAATACCGTACCCAGTTTTCGTCATACGTTTAGGACGCCTCCGACCCGGTCCGGGGAGGCTCACCTGTGCTAAATGCTGGCGGCGCTCGGCGACGTTGTACTTGACCCAGGACATGACCGCCTGGAAGGTCTGCTCCTCCGAGCGTACGTTCAGCTCGTCCGACGACACGATGTCGATCAGCTGCGCGGCCGGCAGCAGCAGGAACTCTTCACTTTCCATCACCTGAGAGCACACGAGCGCTTCTGTTGTACGGCCAAATCTCCCAAGTTCCATGTCAACTCACAGATTTAATAGTCGACGAAGACCCGAGCCCTGCATCACGAGAACACCTGCAATATCTCACGGTTAAGACCGTACGAGTACAAGGCGTGAATACGTCGACAAGTCATTCTGACAACGAACAACTTCATTTTTCTGTTGATTTACACAAGAATTCGTAAATACACACTGTTTTAAAAGATAGAAAACGATCACTGACCTCTGGAAAGTTCTGCTGGGTAAATTTATCGGCGATCCGAAGGAGCTCGCGGCAAGAGTGCGTATCGGCGAAGGCCCGGATACCGAGGCAGTTGGAGCAGTCCAACTGGCGTTTGAGGAATTCGCAACACACGTCCTGAATCTCTTGGAGCTGGAGTAGACACGCCGCTGGCAACAGTGCCTGGGAAACCGTTTAACGACGTATTAAATCTGACTCCATAGTTTATTCAAGTTGTCAGCTGAAAAGTTCCAAAACGGTCAAAACGCTGGAATCTTTCTCTCTCTTCTAAGATCGGGCCGTTTCCCGCTAACGACATAATGCATTCGAGCTGCAGCGCGCTACCTGGACGTTGCTCTCCTCGACCACGATGTGCGCCGTGTAGCAGAACTCCACCAGCTGCTCCATGGCGTGCTCGTCCACGTCGCGGATGGTGACCTCGGTGGCGCGCGACTCCGCCAGCTCGCCTGTGAACATCGCGCGGAAGTATGGACTGCATGCCGACAGGATCACCCTGCGGGAGGAACGGGTGTTTATGACCTACGAAAAACACAAATACCGATACGACACGGAGGCAATGTTTAATAGGGGCGGTACGCGGTCCGCAGACACGGAAAACTTTCATGATTCTATCGCGCATTCGTTACCTATTAGCCGTGGCTCGCGACGTTACCTGCGTCGACTTCGATCCCGTGGGAATACCTATCGGGATAAAAATATCCTATGAACTTTCCAGGCTTTCGAAGTATCCCCGGGCCAAATTTCAATACAAACGGCCAAGCCTATCATAGGCCGTGAAAAAAACAAACATACACACTTTCGCATTTATAATATAGGTAGAAGGACGTTTAGTTCACAGTGCGTATAGCGTGCGAGACGAGGCCTACCTGTGCGCGAACAGCTTTCTGTTGGCTACGTTGAGCACGACGTCGCAGAGCTCGCGGTGGCGGCGCAGCGCCGACAGCTCGCCGAGGATCGCGCGCGGGTGCTTCTCGGACGTGTGCGACAGCCGCGCGCCGCCGCCCGGCGACCCGCCCTCGCCCATTCTGAAACCCACCATCACTGCCAACGACTACACATTTATTTGAAACACTACCCGCCGATCGCGGTGCGGAATGATCGGGGATCGATTGGAATTCGAGGGAAACCAATCGAAAAGAGAGGAAGAAAAGTGGCCGTGGAGGTTTCGATGGAACGTCCGGCAAAACCAAGAAAGAGGCAAATAGAAAAAACAACACGGTAACATGTTAAAGCTTAATAAAAGATGAACATACGAGAAGCAGAAAATTCAGAGTCGATATTGACATTGTAATAATAAAGAACGCAAAAGAAAAACAATATAGATTGTTATATGAAATCATGTAACATAAAACGTTTATTGCTAATTTAATGACGGTTACAATTGATGGGTGTATGATAAACTACATATAGAGAGTACCAGATGATAACGATGAATAAGCGCTCGTATTCCTAATGCATCTCAAAACTGCGGGTGCAGCTCTGAAGTGACGGGAGGACATGCATTGTGACGTTGCATCAAGCAGACGACAATGATAATAAACATTTCTATATTTCCACCGGTTACCTGATTCCAAATGATTGCCTAATTAAATGCCTACTGGTTGTCCTGGGTGAGAATCGAATCCACGTCGAGAGATCGGTCTAATGCTACTTTATGTAACCAATTTTTGTACCTACGTCCTCTCAAATTACAAAATCTATATTCGTGAGTGTATTTTGCATTTAACCTCAGATTAGCGATGGCCACGCACTGCCACGTGCGCACCCGCGCCTCCTCGTCTAACGCCCGTCTCAAATTTCGCCGTTGAGAGCTAGTCACCACCACCATTCTACATATACCCTTCGATTCCCGAAACAAACAATTATCTATTCGAAATTACTATCTATTCGAGACAACACAAAACACGACTAAACTCAACTTCGTCAAAATTATTTTAGTACTTATTTGTCGTTAGATAAAACCGTTAATTTAATATTTTATAGCTATTTAACCGAATTCGAGATTAATAAACGATTTGACGGTCCGCAATAAGATCGACACGCTTGGAGTGTAACGTGCAAGTTTCAGTTCTCGACGGAAATCTTCAGTGGGGAATATTGATTTTTAAACGCTCCTACCTATTCGAACTACCGGTGGCCGACCGTGGCCTTCAGCGGACTACTAATAATGAATCATCGAGTAGTATTGATTCGTAATAATTGGACGGTGCGCTGCGACTCGTGATGTAGTGTTCGAAAAGACTACATTCCACCGTATTGAAATATCTCATTGCACACAAAAACATGCAATTCATTCCCTCGTGTTAAACGACCACTGGGATTTCAATATAATTTATGTACATAAAACGTATATAGGTGTTTCGTGGTTTTCCTGATCTACGGAGCGCAATATGGTCATTAGCGGAGTTACAGATGTCCCAGACTCGAGGTCACACAGCGCGTCCTGGAACGTTCGTCAGTCGGTACGAGAAGGTAGGTCCGTATCCCGAATGCGATCACACTATTTAAGTCAGTAACTACCGACATCGGTTCAAAAGCAGCTCACCTTTCGTAAAAACCGCTGCAAAAGGTTGAAGTAATAGTTTCGTTGAGGAAAAGTCAAGAGGTGATAGACAATGTACACAGTTCGGCCGGGGAAGTGCCACAGCCAAATCGGCGTTTGCAGGTCCATTTGTATACTAGTATGAAGGTCTTAGTCCTGAACGGTATCAACACATCTGTGACCGAACTCTAATAGGGCAGATATTAATACTTGCCACATGGTTACATGTACAACCATGAGTGACATGTTGATGATTAAGTGAATGACCTAACCTTCGTTATTCCATCCATTCCGTGAACTTAAAATATAGACTCAAAATTATCAATCATTTTCTAGGGCCACTGTCGGTTATGGCCGTCTACAACCGACTTCGAACAGGACTGTCCAAATAGGACTGTATTATTAATTTCACTTATTGTTAGTTAATAAGACTATTAGTTAATATTAAGCGGTATCGAGGCTGCAAGAATAGAAATGTCAGTAACGTTAACCCAGTTAAAAAGAAATATTAATATGAGTGCAATTCGTAGTCACACTTTGAAATACATATTACAGTAGATGTAACAGTGAAATCATATTTTATTGCAATAAAAGTAAACAATAAGACTTGTATCAAGAGCAAAGAAACAATACCCGATGATGTAATGTTTGTTGCAAACGGGCGGTTGCTGGGAGGGATTGCGACAGCACACCAATCACACACTGTCCATTCACTTTGCAGTGTTCCACATTTATGGACGTTCTGAAATACTATCAAAGTTGTGTGCCACTTTAACAGTAATTGAATATCTTTAGTTACATCATACATGACTCGACGACAAACTTTTTTGAACCCCACTGTTCAGCATACGTTTCTCCGGCCCCTGTGGGAAGCCTATAGCGTACTCTACCATACTGTGCAGTGTGGACTAACATTTAAACATAATATCATATGACAGATTCTCAAATATTACACAGCATTGTATGTAGTCCAAATTGTATAAATTTAACTAGGCACAATGTTACATTGTTTTATAGAAAAAATATTTTTATCAATTTTGTAATAAGTAATACATATACATTTAACATCTTTACATATAATACAGAAAACAGACCTAGAGATCAATGCACAGCCGAAACTGCTGAACCTAGAACCCTGAAAATATACAGATAAGATTTTTTATCAAGCGTAACCAAGTATTAAGGAAGGAATTTTAGATATTCCACCGCTACGGAGGTAAATAGGAGTAGACAGATTGTTTGACAGGTTCTTGAAAATTCAATTTCTGTACAAGTAAAGCCACAGACAAGAGCTTGTTGATAGATACATTTTTTGTAATCTACAAAAAATTTCATGTCTCTATATTCTAAAACACCTACTCAGTAAACTTCACTAAATACTCAACAGATGGAGCCCTTACAATTCACTACAACAGGTATAATAAGAATTCATCTTTAAGTAGGTACCATATAATGGCATTTAATTAACAAGAAAGAATAATAATAATAATTCATATATGTGTTTAATACCCTTTATTAACATTTGACATGCATTAACCATGAAGCAAGATTTTCATTGTCACCCTTACAATAATTTACCTCAAGCTTAAAAACAGGCTTGAACAATTACTACAACATCTGTTTATTGCAATAGAGCAGAAACATTGCAATAACATACCATACAGTATTTATTGAATTACAGCAGAAAGTTGGCAAACAGCTCAATATACACATTGCTTTACAGAGTGTTACTCAATAAAACTCGTATATCCTTAGGCAATAGACTATGCTTGAAATATTACAATATGTAATAGGCATTACATATGGATGTGATGTCTCACCTCTTGTGCCCGCGCGCGTTTCCCAGCTGCAAGCGCAGCGGGGGCGAAGCCCAACCCCACACGGAGTCAATCTGCGACCAATCCAACGCACAATGAACCACCAAAACCGATTAACATCGCCTCACACCTCTTATAAATCGAACTTCCAGCATGCTGTTATAGTAGCACTGTACACGATGAAAACAAGTATTTATAACATTCCACATAAATCTCTCTCTCAAATACATAACATGTTTGTTACTCGGTAGTTACCAGTAATTTATGCGAATGTCAACGATCTCCAGGCTCTTACACTTACCTTTGAGATTTATGGTACACCGCGCAAAAGAAACGTCCTCGGAGAAGCGCGAATATTTTCTTCGGCGCCCTGAGGTCCCACACAAATAATTAACGACACATTTATTTTCTATGTTTACTGTTACACTGATTAATCTATGTTGGTTTGGACATCCTACAATATTTTAGTCCACTTTTTCTTAGGTCAGGTCAAAATGTTTGCTATCTTCGCCTGATTAGTTCCCTTGACCTAAAACGCAAACCGCAAAATCCACAGAGATATATCCCAAATGCATATGTAATTAAACCTCCCTTTTAATAAAAACATATTTAAAATTCGTACAATTCATTATCTGACTTTGAATAACGAGAATTTGGAAACAAATGGAATTAACACAAGGAAGTTGAGATAGGTTTCGGAACATATTTCTAGGCCAAGTGTCAACTTATTGTGTTGCCATAAACTATTGCAAAATAAGACGAACTATAAAAACAGGTCAATGAACTAAAATTACTTTAGGTATTCAATATTTTATTTCAATACTGATGTTTGATTACTTAAATCAGGAATCACCTGTACCGATTCTATGCTATATTTTCTACTTATAATCTTATGGAACGCGTCGCGTGTACAAAGTTCTAAGCTATTCTGTTAGTTTCAGTTTTGGCGGAATTGGAATAAAAATGTAGGATCTGGAATTGACTATTAGTGCATTTTGTAATATGAACACATAGGCAAATATTAAGACTAATTAAGCATCTATAAAAATTGACGCCATACACTAATAAAATCACAGTGACAGTAAAATAAAAGTTAGATCATCAATAGCTCATTGACAGTATTACATATTTCATTATACGTAATACAATGGTATACAATACAATACTCTCAGAATACATATTATTATTTTTATATAACAATACTTACTAGAATATACAATACTACATTTAACGAATTATATAATTTAAGTAACGGACTCTCTTTAAAAATACGGTATACTTCTAATGCAGTTCTTTACTGATTAATAGGCATGTCATTGTCACTGTCATTCTCTTGCTGACTACATGGCATTGGCAAAGTGAAATAGATTTGATAGCATTGATAACAGTTTTAAGAATAACAAGTATTTTTTATTACATTCCTATTTCTTTTACAATAGTCAAACAATGTCCCTAACGCTTCTTTTAGAGAAATACGATGTGTCTACAGAGGAAGGACTTCAAAAAGCACTTGCCGAAATCGAAAAAGAAGAGGTAAGCTGTAAGCACCAAGTAAGGGTCGAAGAACAAGCACCATAAAAGGGTCGAGAAAAAATACCAAATATCATAGTTTGTTTATGCTAATAACGATTAGGTTACACTTAAAGTTTAGATATTTACGTGGTACTGCCTATGGTGTCAGTTGATGGTACATACATACATAAATAAAATCACGCCTATTTCCCATAGGAATAGGCAGAGACTAGGGATTTCCACCGGTTACGGTCGGGAACAACTTTGTTCGCCTCTTCTTTTTTAATCATAATTGTCATATATCATATTAAACATATATTACATACATTTTTATAGTTCGTGTTTCCTTTTAGGAAGAAGTCGATGAAGCCTTGTCAAATGCATTATCAAAGTCATGTACTTTGGAAGGTCGGTTGAGAGTGGCCAGTCAAGCGTACACAAAGCTGGAATCCGTGAAGAGTGATGCACAGGTGGCCGCTGATATGGTCGAGAAGACCGCTACCCTAGCCAGGGATGTCAGTGCAAAAGTACGACAATTGGATCTTGCCAGAGTGAGTGAAACTAATCGTGTTACAAATGTACATTCTTCATTGACATTTTGAAATTGCAGGTTTTATTGCAACATAATATTAATTGGGAGGTAAATTAGCACATTTTAGAATTAAAATATACCTCTCATTGATTTAATACCACAAGTATTTTTTTTTAAAATAAATTTCCATTTGTATAAGAGAATATGCAGTTTTAACTTTACCACACTAGAATTTTAACTTTTATTACCACACGTTTAGTGATTTTTTATTGAGATTAATTTTAGTGTGTAAAGCACTTTCCAGGCGTTCTTAAGATGCTTCTCTCTAGCTTAATAAGTAATAAAGAAGGAGTTCAGAAGTAAATTGTGTTACAGTCTCGAGTAGCAGAGTGTCAGCAGCGTGTACATGACTTGATAGACCTGCGAGTGTGCAGTGCAGGTGTTGAAGCCGCTATAAAGGCACACGACTACGAGACCGGTTTGTGTATATCGAAGTTAAGTAACTTAGGAGGTTAAGTACCATGGTGTGTAACTTTCCAGTGGCTCTCGTATTAAACCCGAGAATTACATGTAACGATTACATCCAATTTTTATAATGTGTTTTAGAACTCCAGTGAATTTTATCCATACTACCTCCTCTTTTAGTCTTGCCTTGGATGTTTTTGAAACAATATTAATGCAGCAACTAACGACCGTTCGCTAAGCTCGTTGTTGTTTTGTTGCAGGGGCAGCGCACGTGGCGCGCTTCTTGAGCATGGCGCCCGGCTCCGTGGCGGCGGCGCGGGCGCGCGGCGCTCCCGACCCGCAGCACGACATGGCCCGCGCCGCACGCACCTTACGGGACCATCTCGTCAAAAAGTAATTTGTTTTAAATTAAAGAAAAGCGAAAACCGCCGATCCCTCCGAGCTTTGCTTAAATTTACTGATTACTTGAAACCTGCAAGCTCGGCGGATTTCGAGTGGAAGCATTCATTACAAGTTTGGAATCGTTTATAAATATTTGAGAGACCAAAAGTAATATACTTAAATTTTTGAATTTGCACAGGTCGGAGGAGGCGGCGAGAAAAGACGACGAGGCGGAAGTAGAGAGGCTGTTCAAGCTGTTCCCGCAGATCGGGTGCACAGAGGAGGGCGTGGACTTATTGGCCAAATACATCGCGTCTAAGGTACGTCGCTACTTTGGTGTCGCTCTGTTGTAATATCCAAAATAAATTATAAGCAAATTATACTTTTATGACTTATGTATGTTATGTTATGTAGTTTTGCCGTTTGCCGTTACGAGAGTTTAAGTTTTACTACGAATGCTACATTTTAAGAAATATCAAAAATATCGTCTCACTGATATCAAATCGACCACGACTTGCTTAGTTTTTTAGATCTCGTTTTGAGACTAAGTCGCATTCTGCTTTTAAACTATCAAATAAATACATACAGATATAGAACATACAGTAAAGCCTTTCCATTTCCATAGAGATAGAAAGATACTATGAAATTAATTAAGGAATAATTGTCGACGAAATGGTATGTCACTGTAAGTGAAATACATTTACAGAGTTATTGATTATTATTAGTATTGAGTTATATATTAGTGATTATCGCAATGGTTCTACGCAATGATAATAGTAATTTGTGGAGTCATCGACCTTCAGGTCCACAACCAGGCAGAGCCTATGTTATGATAACCAGACAGCTGATAAACTGAATGCATTAAATTACAATACGGACTTATCGCCTTATGCTCTTCGTTACGAACCCTAAATGATGGTAAATATGTGGTAATTATTAAACTAGAATATGATTTTTATTTTTAAAATATCAGCATCAACGTTGTCGGCCAGTTTATCATAGGAAATGTACCATTTATGATATTTGTAATGGAAGCTCAAAAATATTAAAATGCTTCAAACTTTGTTCCATTTGACCTTTTCCATTGCTTAAGGCGAACGACGGATGGGCGGAAGCGTGATGTAATACAAAATTATACGCGAATCCGCTCATTACATAAATTATGGCCGTAGGGCTCTAATATTATTATTAAATCAGAGATAAAATTAAAAAGATCATTACTAATAAATGAATATAAAATCATATCTACCAGATAATCTTAACCTGGTTGATGATGAAATCATTGTAATCATTCCTTTAACATTAAAAAATCTAGCAATATTAATAATCAACTATCAAATAGAAACTTGACATTATAATTGTCATAACATAGGAAGCCAGTTTTAGAGAAACCAGTTTCAGTAAGTAGAGAAATAGCTAGCAAAAGAACCCGACTTTTACGACAAAGCGATTCAAAATTGTGAAAATTTTTAATCGATTAGATAATGTTTTAACATTTAATCTTATATGTCCCAAGTAAAGATATACATATATTCAAGTATTATTAAAAGGATAAAGAGTTTGGGAAATTTCATATGAAATTAACTTTGGATATGTTTTCTTATTATGACAAAAGTTTGGAGACGCGGAAGCAAGTCAAGCAGCGCCATTATTAAAAGACTTCCTTACAAGTTTATGTCATAGCGAAGTGTCATACAAACTGTTCCTTATGGCACGAAATGAAATATCTTTCACTTCGCGCCTGATATATTGCCGTCCCTTCAGTGACACATTAGAGCATAAATCGATTCTTATAGGTCTTCTATTCGTCTACCCAATGCCAACCATTCTGGAGAGAATTAAAAAAATAAATTAAAAAACCTGCTGCATATTTAAATTTCGAATTGAATATTTGTATTAAATGGAATTATATAGGCATTCCAATCTTTAAACCAGTGTCAGCTATTCATATATTTCATAAAAAAATAACTTTAAAAACTTACATATTTAAATTTTGAATTGAATAATTTAATTGAATATAGAAATTAGAAATTTACACCTATAAAACAAAACCAGATGAAAACAGTTTGCAATTTGATTTTTTTACACATAAAATACAAGATCGAAATTTTTTACTGAAATGAAAACAATAGGGTAACGTTAAAAGTAACTCACGTAAGTGGCATTCGTTTAATTTGTTGTTTATTTCATCGAAACAAATTGAAATTCAAACAGAAGAAAACGAATAAAGATATAATCATTCGTTCATTTCATCATTCATTCAGTGCACCGTCCGGCATATAATTAAAGGCGGTAATAGCTTGTGATATTTATATATTAAACATTTATTATCACGCCATATTGCGACGCAATTGTGTATAATAATTTTTCGTATTCCACCCGCGCATCCATTTCGCATTCCTTCTGAACATACATTTCTACTGCTATAGCATATAAACAGGAAATAATACCAGCAAAAATAATGACAAAAGGCTGTTCTTCGTTATTTGCTCCTGTAAACGAACTGCCTAATATATCTTCCTGTACCTTTTACGCGGCGAATTATATCAATTGGAAGATGACAACTGATTTAGTTTTATTGTTATTACAAAAACATCATAGGAAAATCATAGGCGTTTCGTAGTTTGAGAGATAGAAAATTCACAAAATTCCTAACAATAATCTTCATAGTCTAACCCTGAATAATGTTCAATAAGCAGATATCTTGTTTGCGTCGTTTTACAACAAAAAGAAATCAAATGTTTCCTAACAAATGAAACTTAAGCCCATCAGTACTGTCTCCATAAGCTTTTAAACACTGTATGAAGTATAAGTAACTAATACGATAGTGGTTCTTGAACCACTTATACCGTTTTTAAGTTTACACTGTAATTCTAAACTCTATTTTTTTTTAATATCGTTTAAAATTGAATCTAGTCAATTTAATGGCAATAATGAAATACAGTGACAATATCAGCAAATTTTATATAAATCAACAAAATAAATGCGACATCCAGTTATTTATCGTCAACTCGACTCGTCAACGTATTCACGCGTAGTATAAGATATTAATGATCGCCCTGTACATCGTTCTCCGCTTTATATTCAACCATTTTCACCAACAAAGACTTTCGCAATCAACCGTTTCCACGAGCGATGTCCCGAAATCAGCTCCACGTGTCACTGCCCTTCGGCTCGGGTGAAGTAACGTGATAGATTGTAGGCGGAAAAACTGCACCGAAATTACCGCCTTACAAAGCTCGTCTTCCTAATCTCCAAACTGTGTGTATATGCTTTATTTGCAGATAAATCTTTAGATAAATCTTTTCACACAAATGTTGTACATTAAAAAAACCTTTTACAATCAAGTAAAGTCAAATATGAAAAGCTTTAGTAATAACTAAAATCCGACTTTATAAACATCATGGTTAGTCCTATAATGGGCTAAACTCGAAAACATCTTTTTTCTATTTTCATTTATTCTTCTACTACGAAACGCACATAGGTTTACATTTATGATTAGAAGTTTAAAGACCATACTAGACAATTGCAGCTCGTCAGACTTAAGAATCTTCCAGACTTCTAAAAAAAACAAACGTCGATTAAAATATCTCTGTCTAAACCAATTTCGATGTAAGCCTCATATAGCACTTAACCTTTATTGATTTCTTAGGAGTGCTTTTTAATATTATGATTGTTGCGAGTTATAAAAAGGAAAGATAGAAAACAAAAATATATCTTTCACAGCGAAGTTTTTTACATATGATATGTTGTCACCAAATAAAACCGGGTTACAGAAAACGAAAAAAATGCTAATACATTTTTGTAATTACTACAGTTCCATTGGGAGGCAAGCAATGTTCACACCGAGGGCGAATATGGTACTCGTCGAAATAATATTACTTTAGTGATAGGGTAGAAGCCAACAGAAATCTCATTCTGTTTGAGATTGTAAACAAACAGATACCTACTGTAGCCTTTTTGTTTTTCTTGGTTTGGGTGGAAATTTTCATAAGATACCTTACCTCTCGTTATGTAGGTCATTTCAACGTAAATATATATATATATATATATGTCAGCATTCTAGGTTTAACGGTTTCATGTCAGTAAGTCACTTAAACACCTTCCTGTTTCATAGATATTATTGCGTAGGGATTTTTATGACAAACGCACACAATAAGCATTGATGTTAAGTGGCCTCTAACATCGGACTTGACGTCCGCTATCCATGCGCTTCAACCTCCAATGAGAACTCATTAAGCACTCATCACACACAACAATGGCGGATGCTTACACTGAGAACTGGATTGTAATTGTTGGAAAATCTTGATGTACATAATCAAAACTTTAATCAACAACTGAATATACATAAACAGTATTGTTCATTATAAAATCTACAAAATAATAGAATATTTTAGCGCTAATTGGAAACCGTCAATTTTTTAATTTAATATTTATGGCACCACAGACTAGCCGTGTGTGCCTTTTTTATATTTTTCGCAATTTGTAGCTATGTTAAATTTTTTTTCCATTTTCTCCACAAATTTTTGTTTAGGTTGGTTGTTTTGTTAATTTTTCTAAAAACGAGGTGTCTCTGTTGCGGGTCGTCTAATTACAATACAACATTGGTCTTAACAATTTAATTGAATAATTGTTTTCACCAATTCACCAATTGATTCAATTATCGTCGATATCGGGCCATCTACACGTGTTTCCAATAAACTGGTGATGTTACTTTGATCGTTTCAATGATGTTTTCTCTCAATAAAAGTTTATTTATTTAAGTGAAGGCACACCAACTAAGTACATTAATTAAATATTTACATATAACGTAACACAGAAATTATTATTTTACGTTATGTACCTAAATTACAGGGCTACAAAGCATTAAAAAAACAATTATTATTATTATCTGATTCAGAATTTCGAAATTTAAAAATCCGTTAATAATTTCCTTTGTAACTTAGGTATCACATAGTTAGTGATAGCTATTGATTATTTGTAATCACATATTGTGTAGTGTTTAGTTGTGTAAACGTAATTAATACTACTTAATAACTATGTAGTAATGTAATTATATCAATACTTACGACAGAACTTAATGCAAATGTAATTATATGAATTAGTTATTACACTGTTAAATAACCGAACTGCTAAATAGCTAACAGGGATACATAACAGTGTAACAGTAACTCATAGTGTTGTGTAGTTATATAATTATATTTTAAAGTCATTCCGCGCTTTTATCACATTGTCAACTAAACATACTGACGGTAGCAATCATCAATTTGGCCTGTTGCTGGTGATTATTAGCAATAAAAACATAATGCGTTCCAGCTTTACGCATTCGGATACAATCGGGGTGTAACATAAAATACGCAAACGAATCAAATGATATTAAATGATTTATACAATACCGTTTTATTTTTCACTGCGTCTCGGTTTTGAGATGAAAACAAAATATATTACAGTACCGCCCAGATCCACTGTAATTTCATCCCCATCTATAAAAGTGTTTGCGAGGAAATAACAAAAAAAAGAAACGGAAATCGCATACAGTCTTCAATTTGGCCTGTTTCCGATATTTCGACGTTTCGTGGATATCGTGAACTGCGCTCCAAAAAATTTTACAATTTCAGAAATAAATACCTCGAATTATAATCTTTATCGAATTTAACAGACACTCCTTTTAACATAGACAATCCAATGCCTGTGTTATGGTAACCGGACAGCTGATAAACGTACATACTATATGAAATTTTATAGATAGATTTACTACACCCAGACAACAAACAAGCACGCTCGACACACAAATGTTTGTCTCGAACGGGAATCGAAGCTGCAATCTCCTGTTTAGCAGTTACTCGTATGTTATATTACCATTAGACCAGCGGGGCAAGTTATTTTGCAACAACCCATAAATATGACATATGTCGCATGTTGTCGTAATGTTAAGTTTGTTTTTGTTAATGTTAAGTAAAACGTAAAGTAATGTTAAGTTGTATTCGCGGATTGTTGCAAAGTAATTCCTGATACAATTAACTGCAACATTACCTCACTTAGATCCGCACAATATGAAATAATTGCCAAACGATCACGATGAATGAAAGCAATTTTGAATCTAACTGATTATCGGTTGGCAATCGAGATACTTGATCGAGCGGAATTGATATTCCGAGTGTCACTCTAGTCTACAGACCTTGGTGCAAGTGGCTTCGGTAGCCGAGGGGGCTGATGAAGGACGTGTGATTGTTACACTACAACTTGGAGGAAACTGAGCGGGCCTATTCCGACAATCGTTTCATGAGTCACATTAGTAGTGACAATAATAACAAATTAGACACCTAGATGCCTGTTTTGTGGTAGCTAGGAAACTAATAAAAACACATACTATGGAAGAGTTATTTAATGCTCTCATCTCACAAATATTCTTTTATTAAAATAGTAATATATTATACTTTATTATTTTGCAAAACATATTCGAACCATCGAAGCGTTCCCGTTCTCATATTTACACCAACCATTTAACACGAAGCATCTTTCTTACTCGTGAACTACGAACGCCGTTTGTCCAGTTAGCAACAGCCTACGTACCGTCGCGGCGCTACGAGCCGCCCTTCACCTCCATATTCTGGCCGACCACGATGATGAGGATGATGAACACGAGCAGCAGCACCAGGATGCAGCAGATGGCGACCGCGAGCATGGCCGCGTGCTCGCCCAGCTTGGCGCCCTCCGCAGCGCGCGCTCGCGCCGCGCTCAGAGCTCAGATCTTATCTCACAGCACTAGACTTACACACACTCACGACGACTGAACATTTTTTTTAAACTCGCTATCACTATCAAACTTCAATGAATGTACCGAGAAAGTTTTATAATACACTTCAGTATGAAAATTTTTTGATATCGCGTACAGATATGTTAAGAATTTGTGGATTATTTTTTATTTAATTGTGTATTCGAATGCAATGTACGAATTTAAAACTTAACAGTTTTAAAAACACTCCAAAAATTCTTTTAACTGTATCACTCAGTATTTATACGCCACTTGAATTTGTGAAACGAAATAGTCCCTTTGAAATATTTTCGTAATTGAAACCCGGTCCAATATTCTATCGCGAGTGTTTAATAATCTGACAAAGTCGTTAGTGTAACGAAATAATCAAATTCATCCCGCGACCTGAATTCCGCATTAACTGAGAAAGTTTATTGTCGATTAAGGTACAACATCAAGTATCCATTACAAGTTCTTACAATAGCCGGAGGTAATTATGTAGTACATAGCGATCGTTGGAGCGGTCGTAATGGATGAAATTAAAATTCTAGCAACATCTTTCGTACTTCGCCGCCATTCAACCGCCGACGCCGCGACCGCTTCGTATTCAAAACTCCAATTAAACCCGACGAACCCGACAAAAAAAAAATCCAAACCTGAATACGGCTCGTGAATATTCATTCGGAGATTTCTTCGAATTGAAAATGAGCTGAAAGAGGAAAGAACGCTGAAGTGACTTCATTCTTAACGAGTGGGCTCCGCGCAATTGTGTTTCGAATAAAGTGTTCCAAATGACTGGTATAATGCAAGGAAGCCGGACGCTCCGTGAATTGATGGAAATGATTTCAATATTATCTCAGTGCATTAAAGTAATTATCAACGCGAAACGTATGTAAAAAGCGCATTCATTATCGCGTAGTATTAGTGTAAGCGATTTATTTAACCGTTCTAATTAACAATAAACAAATTATTTCCTGTCAATTTGCCAATAACTTCCCTTTTTCTTATCTATTTCATCCAGAGTCTAAGCCAGCGACGGCTTAGTCGCTTTTGTCCAACGGTTTTAGACGTCAACGAACACGAAGCTGGTGACAAATGACGTATAGACAATAGGGGAGTGAGAATTACGAATCCTCGCCTTTGAAGGGCACCCGAATGGAAATTCAATCACGGCCGCTCCTGGGCACAAATACCGCGGCGTATTTTCTACGACAGAATATTATTCCGACTTGCTTGAGGTCGCCATAGTTTATGTGGTTCTTTTGAAACTTGCGACGAAAAAAGCAAGATTTATTATATCAGAACAAAACGCAAAACGGATTCAAACTTTGGACAAGAACTCGTCCAATTGTATTTCACTAAGAATTAATTCGTACTATAGAAGAGAATTTTCTATATGATACTGTTTTTAACTATTAAAAAAACAAGATCTATGATATCTAAGCGACACATGGCTGCGTTTGGACAAAACATTAATCTAAGTACGTTTCACTGAATAGTGAATTTTGCTATGGAAGTAATTTTTTATATAATCGTATGTTTAATAGGTTTGATTACTACTAGATTGATTCCTACATTACTACTAGAAATAATATATAGGGTCGCCGAAGTATACCATACAGCCTTTAAAACTGTTTTGTAAGTCTATGCTGTAGTACCTACGATTGCCTATACAAAATACTGATGTACAAATTTCAATAACCCTTAGTTAAACGTATCTTGTCTTCTCTAATAGTGAGAGGGTATTAAGGCTGTATCTACCACGCTGGTCAAGTGCGGAAACAAGTCTTCACTCAAATTATATACTTCATAGCATACACCTTTGTGTGCAGTTTTGGTGGCGTTTTCCTTCAACGTTGTAAAACTGACGTTAGTTTGTCAACACAGAAACAGAATTTAACCTCAAACCGAGTGAAAGATTGAAATAGAAAACAACTGCCGTTAAGAAACTGGGGATTCCCAATGAAATTATGATGGTGTGAACACAAGCCAGCTATGGCTTACACCAGCTCGGGTTTGAGGGTAATTAGTGAATAACAAAAACGTGTAGCTTCCCTCGTTCGGTCCCAGATGTTTTTGTCGAGAGCGGTGAAGGATGTCCCATCAGCGCTGATGCGACGCGATAATTAAGTGGCTGCTTAGATAATCTTCACTCACACTAAAATAATAATAATAATTGGCGACAATTCCACACACGGCTGTCCGATCCCAAATTAGGCAATTGAATGCCTCTGTTCAAATGTGTTCATCACACTAATCCTGGTTTATCCTGGGTGGGAATCGAACCCGCGACCTCCGGTTTTGCAGGCAGCGTCTCTAATCACTCGACCGCGAGACCAGTCAGTTATTAGTATTAGTTACAATGATACTCGCTAATTGTTACCACCTATCGCTAGATAGCTTTGCGGCTAGAAGGCATTACAGAAATAGTCGTTAAGTTCAAAACGTCTCTCTCGACCCCGTTCGTGCTACCCAGCATCCCAATTTATCTCGTTCGAATTTAACTTGTAGTGAGAAGACGTGCTATTCTGAACGTTATTGAATTATTTCGTATTCGCCTTGTGACGTCACTCGAATACCTCTAGTGCTTTCCCCTTTCTAAGTCACATATTTATGATAGTCGTGAGATATTCGATATCTGGGCAATAATTCAGGAAAATCCTTCAATATTCTAGAAAGTACGCTTCTGCTTACATCCGTCCTTAGATACGTTAATATATACATATATATATATATAACCTTTTCATGTGTAAAGAGTATTTATTTATTTATTTATTGGAGGTTCGTAGGCGGCAGCGGCCATTAATGACTGCTGAAGCAGCAAGAAATAATTAAGAAAAAAAAAACTGTCCTCCTTCTTTCATACAATACCGGGCCTTAATTTGCTATTGTTGTTATAATATTAAACCATAATAAGTAAAGGAACTGTTCATCTGTCCGTTACATGTTCACATCGGCTAATAACTGAGTTTAAACATACTCAGTGATATTAAAAAAAAAATCGTAAAAATTTTACGTACGAAAACAGAACAAACGCTGGTGGTCTCATAAATTAAAGAAATCGAACCTGTTACTTTCGACTTCTAAAAGTCGCTAACCACAACACCCATAGGCCAGTAAAGATCCCTGAAACGACATATAGACGTAGAAAACAAACCGCTAACTGGCTGGTATATTCGAAGTTAAAAACGAATATGCAAAGAAAAAAAAAATGCAAAGTGACAGCGCTAATTATGCTATGTTCGTTATTTATGTCATTTCAACGCCAAAACTGGTATAAACTGGTAACCGCATGCCCAAACAAAAGTCGCCGAGTTTGCAGCGAACGGAAACGAAATTACACTGAAACTGTCACACCGTGTCGTACAAAGACATTACATAAAATATACAATACGTTTATGTTGTTACCCGTAGTTCCTGATATTAGCGCGCTCAACCGAGCAAACAAAAACAGCCAACTTTCACCTTTATATTATATTATGTTGTTCCAATGTTAGTTACGGATCTTATGTCCGTATTGAATGAAAGAAAAACCTTTACTTATATTGCTAAAATAATACAACAATAATGGTATTTTTTTTTAAACCAGAGATACTATAGTCACAATTCTAGGTGGTCTTTAGATGGGAATCAAAAGGAAGACTCAGCTCAGAAACGCTACTGTTTTATATTAGGTACTAGCTCTTTTGTATTCAACTTATTAAATATTAAACAAAAATTACCTATTCCTGTCTTAATTTACAAGGTATTATAAAAGTATAATTAAATATTATATTTCGTACGTTGCATAGAAAACGTGGAATCATTTGTAGTCGGGTCAACCAACCGCAATGTCTCCGAATACATGTGACATTGTATTAACCATTAATAACCGTTTGTGACATTCGAAACTAGTGACATACAAATATTCTCGAATGATCGATGAAGATTACATACATTACTTACATACATAAGATATAGCGTTCCATTATTGAATGCTTTCTAAAATAACTGAAAATATGTTAGACTGGTGTGTGCGTTCAGTTCGTGTAGATTATGCTATACTTGGGTCGTGGATTCGAGTCCTACGCAGGACAAACATTTGTGTGATGAGCACATATTTGGTTCGTGTTTGGGTGTATTAAAAATATCTATATAAAGTATTTATAAGCTGTGTGGTTACCACAGTACAAGCTCTGTCTGGTTTAGGATCAGATAGCCGTGTGGTAGGATGTGCCAAGTTATTATTATTACTATAGTAAATTTCACACTAAACAAATTGCAAATTCCTTACTGTTGATTCAACTCGTTATATGAAATTAACAAGAACACTAAGTATATTTTTTAAACTCTGTATCATTTATGTAGATGAGGTTTCAACTGTTATTGTATAACTTATTCTAACTGCGGATCTTTCATTGTCTCGTCCGCTTCAAAACAAAAACCGCACTATTGTTTCAATATGAAAACAATGGGTTAAGAAGCGTCCAGTTTTAGTTGCAGACCTCTCTTAATATTCCAGATTGTTTTTCTCTCTCTTAATTATAAAAAAAATGTGTGTACATTACTAATAACCATACTACTATTATAGATGCGGAGGTGTGTGTGTTTGTCCTCCTGTCACGTTAAAACGGAGCAACGGATGAATATGATTTTCGGTACGGAGATAGTTGAAGGGTGATATAGGTTACCTTTTTTCGCGGAAAAATATCTAATATTCACAGGAAAACACGTTATCTATATCGCTCATTTGATTAAAACGTGTTTTGCCGTGGATGCGAGGTATTTTTACGCGAAAAAAGTAGCCAACATCACACTTCCGCTATTCAATTATCTCCGTACCAAAAATCATGTTCACCCGTTGCTCCGTTTTGATGTGAACGAAGAACAAACAGACACTCCCGCATTTATAACATTAGTATCAATAGTGTGGAAGTATGGGTATTGTTGTCGATCGAACGACATTTACAGCCTTACTGAAATAAAATGAAGTGAGAATTTATACGAGTGTAATTTATCACACCACAATCTATTAATGGTGTACAGTGGATCAAAAAATTTGATACATTCCAATATTTCCCATTAGTGGTGAGGAAAATAAAGCGTGTTTATAAATAGAATTCATGTATATTCATCAAACCGCAAGTGTACAGAAAAGCCGTAGAAATACACTTAAACTTTCTGGAGCGGATACAAACAAGCGTTCGTCGGAGGCTACGCTCGTGGAAATCCGATAAAATCCGCTCCAATGTAACTCGAGTTATAAGCAAAGCCACACACAGCATTCCGAACCCAGTGTATGTATATATGTCTAGGGCTTTGAAGGATTTGTAAAGCTTAAAATCACTTACATACAGTTAAGTTCGAAACTCCATACTTTATATGTATCAAAGAGACATCTGACTCTTGTTCTAGTAGTGAGACCCCGACTGCTACGCCGTAGGTCGTGGGTTCGATTTCCGCTCAACCACAAACATTTGTGTGATAAGCAGGAAGGAGTATTTCGTTTGTGTCTGTATGTAATTAAATATCATTAAACGTCAACATTTGTATTATTTAGTTTATCGTCTGTCCGAGATCTAATTTCAGATCAGATGGCCACGTGTGCAGATGCCCTAATATAGTATTAGTATTGAATATATAAGAAGAATTGTATATATACATGAGTGTGAAACATCTGTCTTCATTTAACTTCAACTGAAAAACATTAATTAGGTAGTGATTAATGACCTCTCACTGCAACACAAGTAGGAAGCAATCACAATTTGCCTTTTGTTAAATGAAGCCATTAGCGAAGTAATTATGAAGCCGCTTTAATTGAATTTTGTGCGAAATTCGATTTGCGCTCGTTCAATAGTCAGGTGGGCTTTTGTAATGTCCCTCATTACAATCAAACTTTTCGCGAATCTGTAAAGGGCCCGTCCAAGTTTGTTATACTTGTTTGATTGAATAAAAATATGCTTGGGATAATTATCTTATTCTATTGAATTCAATTAATTTGTATTCAATGTTATTGAATTACCTAGCATTGATAGCCTAGCGGTTTACATTTCGTGCTTGCGATATTAAGTACGACCTTTTTCAAAAACAATAAATATATAAGAAATATACATATTTATTTTTAAGAAATTATAAATAAATAATAATATCTTATTTATTATAAAAATAAAGAACGGAAAATATAAATACATATTTTTAATACCTACTTCAATAATTGTATTGATTATTAAAGAAAATAACTATAAATGTATTTACGTATTTGAATATTAATTTCCGATGAAAGATTACGTGCGACAACTAACTTGTATGCCGTTTAAGAACGCTTCGTCTTGGTACGATTATTTTTAAGAAAATATCAAACTTTAACCTCATCGTAAGCTGAACCATGATACTTCCAATCGAAGTCTGCTGTAATAAGTACTGAAGAACTAAAGAAGCACAGACACAAAGAAAGCGAAGTAGAAGAGAAAGAAAAACTACGTAAAATGTATTCTCGGTGACGGTTTCCACTCATAAACGTTCCATTGTCGAGACGGTTACGAAGTTTAAAAGAATACGGTGAATAAAACACGCAATGCTCACTGTGCAACCGCTTATGAACTTTGCAATCATTTCGCTGCACTGCTATAAGACGTTATGAATATTGAGAAGAGTTTGCGACGACGTACTATAACAGCTTACGAAACTTAATGTTTAGTTTATGTAACTTTATAAACATTTATAGCTAAATAAGTACACGTATGTTTATTTCATTTTAATTTATTTTATGCATAAGCATTTATCTAACACATATTTTCGTGATATCACTGAGAAACTTAAATTCGTGTTACTCTGCATGTTTTGTTATACGTGAAGTATTGTGATAAATAAGTAAGTAAATAAATTAAGAATTAAATACCATTTTATCATCATTAATTATAATGTTAATAAAAAGTACTTCAAGCTTATCGATCTCCAGCAGGGTTCAATATATCTTGACCGCGATAAAGAGACAAAACAGGAAGAAAACAACCAGTCACAAAAGGGACAAATAAGTGATTTAGATATTTGCCCCGCCCGAACATCGAACCTGAGTCATTTGTGGCATCTATCCAAAATTCATATACGATACAAATATGTTTTCGTATTAAATGATAAGGAAATTGTATAATATATTTAATAATCAGTTATGTTTTATAATTTGGTTACAATTGCAAGAACATGAATATATAAATATGTAAATATGTAGTATATTTAAATATATAAATATACATAGACAGACAGAAATTGCGTTCATGAAAAATAAATTATACCAAATATTACAATTAAAACATCTTGATCAAAAAATGTTTTCGCAAAACTCCGGACAATTGATGTTGTACCAAATAACAAAAAACATATATTCCTAACGAAGAAAAAACGGAAAAGTAGCGAACCAATTCACTCCAGAAGATAAAATCGAAAGCAATTGATCGTTTCCCTTGTGTCACTTTAATTACGTCACCAATTAATTAACCGAGTACGAACACTACATCAATTAACAACAATTATTTTAAAAACTACAATAATCACGATAACATCTACTTTTGTTAATATAATCGCGAATGATTCAAATATACGAAAAATAAATCTAATTTTATGAATGTAAATTTATATCACTGTTCTATTTCACGCATCGCTCAATGTATTTTAATTGTTTTTATTCGGATTTTTTTTTATTTAATGTTAACGCTTTTAAATTCGGCGCGTAACGTAATCGCGCACGACGCGTTTTGCGCGAGTGAGGTTCGGGCCGCTACTGAGAGCGCGGTGAGCGGCTAGGGCGGCTAGGACGGCTAGGGCGGGCGGCTGACACCTCCGACCCATCGAGATGAACTTACGGTGAACACTTTGCCGACGAATCATGATTGTCAATCAAACGTTTCATTGATTTCCTAAAGTATCTAGAACCGCTAAAAATAAAAATGCTAACGAATTCTTAAAACATACCTGTTTCATTTCCATGGGCAAATAATTAATGAAATATTTTATAAAGGAATAATTTAGCCTCACAATTTTAAACTTAAAATTATAATATATTGCTTACAGAATGAAATATTGTAAATAGTGTTAAACGTGGCAATGTTAAGAGAAACATTAGAGCATTCTGATTTTTTTTTAACTGAAAATTAACAATGTTCAAAAACACATAAATAGTAAGTTTAATTAAACAAAACGTTAATCTCCAGTCAGCCCTAAGCGAAATAATTAGAAGTACACTCTCATCACCTCGCCATAATTAGGTAATTATAGCGCCTAATTATTACGAGTCGGTCCGCGGGGTAACTTATCGCTAAATACCATCCGCCCCATTCATATACGTTTAATGGTACGGATTAATCTATTGTATAGTCCGTCTCATTTCCACTAGTCAATTGGACATATGAGAGAAAGAGAAAAACAATTCATACTTTAATCAGTACTATAGAATTAAATAGGAGTACCTAGTACCTACATTATGTTATATTCCTAAGGAATAATTTGCAATGTTCCTTTGAATGATATCCTGTCTGCTTGCTACATACATCACATTGGAACACTAAAGTTTGCTGCTTAACAGCAGTAATCAATATGGGGGTTATTTTTCAATAGAGAAAACCTACATAAAGTATTTTGCACACAGGACCCTAATTAAAAAAAAATATCTATTTGTCATTATAACTTCAAATACATATACGTAAAGGTGTAATAATATTAATAAAGTCTTTTTTACAGTATTTTCTGTACACAAAACGACAACGGAATAATTATAGTTAATTTTGAATAAATACTCAATAATCCGGACGTAAAAAAAAATGCGGATAAATAACCAAATCATTGCCGAATCACAATTAAGTTCACTGCGAATAGTCCGCCCTAGAAAAGTGTCGTAAAGTTCCAAGTGTAACTCAGTTTAAGTTCTCCCAAACGTAGATATCATGAGTGCCACTCATAAAATATTAAGGTACCTTGCCGAAGACATTATTACCCATACACGTAACTAGCCGTAGAACAAGCTAAAACGGTTTTACAAGCTACGTGCCGCGTGCTACGAATGTCCTACATTTATTTGAACTAAGGCTCGCCCATCTTACTTATAATGTTATAAATGCGAAAGTTTGTGACAACGTTTGTTACTCTTTCACGCAAAAACTACTTAACGGATTCAGATGAAACTTTGCAGTAATATAGCTTATCCATCAGAATAACACATAGGATGCAATTTATATAGATTGTGTGTAGTCTGGATACTTTTTTACAATGCACATTTTAGAGTATTTACCATATCATAAGCATTATTCAAAATTTGAAGAAAATTTGGTTATCGTCCGGTAACCATCGTTAAACCGAGTGATAATTAAAGTTTAGATTATAAAACGCACGTAACGAGTCAGAGTTGAGTGCCAGGATGAACCCAGACCCCGGATTGAAAGGCGAAATTTCAAACCACTGCGCTATCACTTCTTAAAACAAATATAACGCGACAAAATACGTTGTGCTGCTCTTTGTCGTCACTTTGTCCGCCGCGTGACTTTAGCTGAGATCACTTCTCACACCCCCGACAACTGCAGGCGGTAGATATTAAATGCACCTATCTACGAGTGTGCGGCACACTTTGAAATTGCTGTTCTTTTTCCTTAGAAAATTCTTCACTGTGAATTCAAATCGGAGACAGCTCAGTTTAGGTGCCGAGCGTGTTTGTTTATAAACAATGTTCAATAAGATCTAAGCTGAAAAAAAATAGTTCTAGAGAAATAATTGTATAGAATAAATACAGGATACAGAGGAATATATACAGGGAATACGAGGAATATATAAAGAGGAATACTAGGAATACATACGGAACATAAGGGAGTAAAACGTATGAAAATAGTTCCTTATATTGGATAGAATTTTAAATAAATGCGCTCCTTTGTACACTGCTATTATCCTTGACTACTTCGTTGGTCAAACTGTTACTAAAGCTCACTGTTCAGCTGGGGGTCGTGGGTTCGATTACCGCGCACGACATATATTTCTAGGACCTGTGATTGGTACTACGTCTAGGCGTATAATTATCTATACATATATCCATGACATTCCAATATTGTATTATTATTATTTATTTTTGTCCACCTCCACAATTCCCCGGCTATTTACGTAAGAATCAAAGGGGACCAGTAAGTGACAGATAAAATTGAACAAATATGCGAAAGACTGAGGAAGAGATAACGGCAAAGGGTACGTAAAGGAAAATCCCAAGGAATACTACCTGACGCAAACAGGGGCGCAAAATTTGAAATAGGGCCGAAAGGACGGTCGTAATCTTTGCCACTTAAAAAAATTGTTAAGAGACTTATATTTTAAAAAACGTAACATCGCGCCTGTATTCCCCGAAGGGGTAGGCAGAGGAGTGTAGTACACCCCCACATTTCACCAGTT
>DWEM01000069.1:0-26917 GCA_018245935.1 Agara belti belti
CCTTAGTGATAAGGGTTGTCCACCCTTAACATTGTTTGTTAGGCGGTACGAAGTTCGCTGGGTCAGCTAGTATAAATTATAGTTATGTGAATCATAATGTGCGTATCGAACCCAGCAACATACTATTCCGCGTTCAGTATACTTAAATCTAATTTTATGAATAACAAATAAATCTAAAGATATCGTAAGCTTTTGTTTGTCCGATGGTCAATGCATCTGGCTAAATATAATGCGTATCACGGTAGCAGTGTCGTGGTCAAGAAGAGATTCAAGAGCGCCAGTGACGTACGTTGCGGTCACGCGCGTTTTGGTGTATTTATAGCGTAGCAGCAAGATGAACTGAATCCCTTTAACCGCTAAACTATCGGAAGACTGATTTCATTGCAATTTATCGATTATATTCACAAAATAAACCAATTTCTTGTATATTCCAAGTAATATACAGTCCGTGTAATAATTTACATCCGGTGCTGTCGACTTTTTGATAGGTAATGAGGTGTATCTAGGCAATTAGCGACTACTAAGTAATTGTTTTATGCGAGATACATGCATTAGACACGAAAATAATAATTCTTGTAGCTATTATTATGAAATTAGGCATTTATATTGCCTATAGCAACAAAAATTGATCTTTATCAATATTAGTATGAATATGAATATTTATAAACGTAAGTTTTATGATAGAGGGTCGCAACCGAACCCCCGTGTTAACGCCCATGGTATACCTTGTACACGATAACGGAATAAGTCACACAAATTTGGTTAACAGTAGTATCAAGAAAATTAGAAAGAGTTAATAGTAATAAATGTCTTTCATTCACAACGGCCATACTTCGATTCTCTACGTGAGGAAATTCTCCAGTACAAAAGATGATGCTGCGTTGCATATTGTTGATTAAATATATAGTAGCGGACACTATACAGTTTTACAATAAAAAATGTTTTCGAGGCCAATTATCCAACTTTGACTAAAACAAATAACCAAGTGACCTGAGCACGATATATCAAAGAAATTCTTTGCCGGAAACGATAAGTAATAAGGTTAAATTTTTAAATTGAAAATAACATTAATTTGCATTTTCTTCAGGTAAATAAAGCTTATAGATTTTTGGGGTATAAGGGCATAAAGGCGCGATACGCCGGTCACTAATGTAGGTATATCCAATAATATCGAATTTGAAAAGGAACGAATTTCAGTATTGTATTTTTACAACTAAAGTTCCATATATGAGTATTATAACTACTTACAAGTTATACATAGGTACTCGCAATTAGTTACTTGTCATACAATATTCTTCATGGAATTATAGCGTTGATGCAGACGAACTGAAGCGGTGCTTAAAGCATTACTTAGGTTTCATGTTCTCAAACAATGGAAAAGGGTAACTGACATGTTCGTTTGTTAAATTATTAACATTCCTATTTTAAACTATCTAAACTTTTATTTCAAATTTGCAACAATAAAACACTTACTAACACTTTAAGCATTTATAAAAAACCTAATAGGCTTAATTAATGTACTGACGACTAGATGTTTACTAGCTAACTTTATTAATAGATTTCATATGTATCGTTTGTTTTATAAAACTTTTACTTGATTTTAACTTTATATATAACCTTGAAGTCGGCGAGTATATTCGGATAATATTATTCTTGACTTAGTTGTTATACTTAATCTCTCTGCAGGGAAATGGAAAATCTTACATCGGGAACTTCCTAGTTAGAGGTTATGTAACAATGCGAGCTACTAGCAAGTTTTCGCTATTAGGAAGGAGTCAAGTTTTCCTACTATGGCAAAATATTAACGGGTCTTTACGAAGTAC
Organism: Agara belti belti; assembly: GCA_018245935.1. Classification (NCBI taxonomy): domain Eukaryota; kingdom Metazoa; phylum Arthropoda; class Insecta; order Lepidoptera; family Hesperiidae; genus Agara; species Agara belti. The sequence continues at coordinate 1,824 of DWEM01000069.1, forward strand.
CTATTTACAGTCCAAAACCCAAAAGGCAACGAACAGATGCAGATTTCTCTATAAACAGTAGTGAAAAATAAGTCGTTCGACAAGAATAATTTAAGAAATAAATGAACATCGTAAAACGTCAAAATAACCTACGCAGCTGATTTTTATAAGTAGGTGTTACATGAATAGTATCATAGCTTGCAAATGTCACTGAACAATGCTACTAATACATATTATAAATGCGGAAGTGTATACGGCCGAACGGCTTGGTCCACTGTAATGAAATTTAGTACGGGGATAGTTTGAAGCCTGGGAATGAACATAGGATAATTTTTATCCAGATGTTATCCAGGCATAGCTAGTGTAAAAATGTTTTTGCAAACGGGTGGTTGTTTCAAGTAAAAACCACCACTATTAAATTTAACTAACCATCGTATGGATCTAATCGACCATATCCGTTCTATATTGTACGAGTATGACTGTCGCTATAATCGTTTCGAACTTTGGTAAGAACAAATACTATTACTACTATTACTACTGAGTTTACATTTGATTTATTTCAAAATATTTTGCCCTGACCTTCGCGCTGAGCTTGGCCAATGTTAAGGATCTCTTTATTGGTATCTACATTTGATTGATCGAATTTATTTAAACAATCACACACTATATTAAAAACATACCAAGAAGGGCTTGAAAAAGGCGCGATTTGAATATCCTGATGACCCTTTCGATCGCAAGTCGGAGCTGACGATCTTGGGGCTTCACTAATTTGCTGTGGTAGTCTTCCAGCAGTTCCAATGCTCGATGCGCCTCTGCAATTTAATACTAAAATTAATGTTTCCCTCCATAAACATCATGTAAAAATTTGACTACTCTTGTAAATTAGAGGATACCCAGACCTATTAGTTAAACTAAATTAATAATAACATATCACAACAACGCTTATTGTTGTTGCTAGCTCGTTGGTTGGCGGGTTAGTCCAGTTCCCAGTATAGAGACAGCACAACTATTGTTCGTATATCAGCACAGGTACACCTCATTTTTCATCTCAGAAAATATGGAAAGTCGGATGCAGTCGACCATATTCTGTGTAGATATTTAGGGTACAGTTCAGCTTAAATTAATTATATTCGGGGACATAAATCAACAATATAGTAAGAAAACAAATTACACACAATTTATTATACAATTATATTAATGATCGTCTATAGTTATTATTAAAATGTTTTTATATATTTTTTTTGCATAACTATCATTTATTATTGACATGTTTTTATCGTATATTCATCAAGTGTGTATATTTAAAAAAAGCCTCAGTTATTCGTGTTCTTAGTGTTCCTCCATAGACATGATGTTGTAATATTAGTAATATATGCGTTTTTCGTAATCGCCTTAGTTACACGCAAGTTACCTAATATTTTCGCACGTTGTAGTACAAATTAAGTTCATTGACCTACAGTCGATACAATCCTCGAAATTCCTAATGAAATGCAATAGTAGAAGACGTTTAAAGGTTACACACTTAATTTGTGTTTAATAAAATTATAGCTTAGATTAATTACCTACGTGATAGCTATGGAAAGTAATTAACTATGTTGAATTTGTTTTCTTACCGAAAAGTTATAAATTAATCTGTTCTATAAAAATAAATCTGAAATATTACATTAATAACTACTATTGATTTATGCGTTTACTGAATTCTTTGTATTATATTCTATTTTGGGAATTCGGTTAAGTAATCTATATTAACTTATCACTCCTATCATATGAAAAACATTGCTGTAGGCATATGAATATTAAGAATAAGAAGTTTTAGCACTCGATAAAGAGCTAGTAGGCAACCACTCGAAATGCTAGATCTGGTCATCCGTATGAGGACGACAGTCAACAATAATACAGCCATGCAATGTTCTTATTACATTACACAATATTAGTATCTAACTTTACCTTGCTTACGAACTGGCATCACGGTACCGCCCCCTAACGTAATTTTGTACAACTAATAAAATATATATTTATGGAAACAAAATTAAAAAATGTTTCACGGCAACAAGGTGTCGATAGACTTCATTTCACATTAATAATCACAGTTGAGTACATTTTTGAACGGCACATACGGTCGCACAACAAAAACATTAAATTGTAACACGACGCATTAGGTGATATGCGCTAGTGATACCTTGTGCGAGGGCAGTCAGTAGACTACTGTGCGCATTGGGATTGGTCGATTTTCACCATGACGTCAGAGGGTGGAATCATAGACAATGGAGATCTGCAAGGGTAGCGCAGGGAAACACGAGAATGGCGAGCTCTACAATTTATTTTGGTGTTTCCATTGTTCTAAATATTCTTGCAGAGTATTACATCGACTACTCGCTATTCAATTTGTATTTGTCTATTACCGAAAAAGTAAATGTTTGTTGTTAAATGTGATAGTTACCTCTTGTTTATTTCGTTATTCATTGAGCACAATTATCTTAATAACTAGATATTCTAAGTATAACAAATTATTATAATAGAAAGTTATTTTGGTTGGTCGAATATCACACTACGAGTACATAGAATAAAAAACGTATCTGAATCGCGTTCATAGAAATGGGTGAACATTAGTTTGTTTGTTTGTGGTGTATTGTAGATATACCTAGATAGTACCGCATTTTGATAGGATCTTTTCCTAAGACTAAGTTTATTGCTGAAGTAGGCGTAAAATGTTTAATGAAATATGATGAGTACCTACGGTAAAAATAGTGCATGTGTTAAATTGGAAAAAACCATAATGCTAGATGAAAACTGTAGTTGGATTGTTCCTTGTAAACATTTCTCTAAAATCAAAAGGTACACGACCGTTTAATGTAGGTATATGTATATCTTGGATTTATCGTATATCACAAGATTAGTATGGGGTAACCATCAAAACGTAAGACAATGTCTTGAGAGAGATACCGAGGTATATGAAATGTTGACGCACTAGAACCCTTTCGGCAGCCTTCATCGGCACTATTCGGAGAAGTCCGGGGTCTCCAAAAGGAACGCACCGGTACACCTACTCTTAACGCTTTGCCCTATGTGTGCTCGACTATCGGTGATTACGACGATACGCAGCTGCACGCTCGGTAGTCTTTCCCGGCGTCGCTAGCTAGATTGTTACGAGTTTTCACCGTAGCAGGTTGATACCTATATGAACCCCCTTTTAATCGCCTGTAACGACTTACAGGATATACCGTAATGCTATACTTGCTACTTCCGCGCTACTGGAACAACTTTAGGTAGATAAATGCCGTAGCGTACTTGCCCTACGAAATGTATATCATGGTAAGGTAAATATTAGAAAATAGATTATTATTATTATTAGAAAACAATTATTTCTTCAAATTGATTTGCCGAACTTTTAATAACAAAAAAATTAAGGTTTTTATTTGCACAGCACACAGTAAAAATTCACTTCATCATTTTCATTTTATTTTACCTACAATACAACATTCTGTGCAAAACGTGCTACAAAATTTGATTGCGTTTGCTGCCAATTATAGTCGGTTGTTACGTGCGGTGCTTGTTTACAATTAAACCCGATTTTTCACTCAAATTGTACATGGCCAATATCTATATAGTATAACACAAGGTCACTTTTCGTCGTCTATACGCTTAGATCTTTCAAACTACGCAACGGATTTTAATGCGGTTTTCATCAATAGACAGAGTGATTAAAGAGGAAGGTTTATATGTATAATACATGTTACATACAGTTACTCTGTCTGTCCGTCTGTCTTATACTTACACTCTTATTTACGAGTATAATTATAATCATTATAATGCGAGTGTAAAAAAAGAAAATCTTGTAGTAAGGCTATATGCAATTTTATAAAAAAAAAGTACTTAGTTGAAAAATGTTTAAATTATAAAAAATGATTAATTTCGATGTACTGTAAGTGAGAACAGCAAATGAAAAAATTATAACAAAATCTAATTAGCCATAGCCTAGCAAGTAAACGCACGTCAGTACCTACGCCAGGCCATAGTTTCTGCCCGACGCATGCATTGTGTAATTGTATATATTCTATTATTGTATATATTGGTATTCGATTGAAATACAATTTTCAGTCAAAAACGTAACTGATATCTACGTATGTACTTCACATAAATTTTAGTAACACTTTTATTTTACCCTCATTTCTGGTGTTTTCCCTAGCGTCATAATAGATTATTCAATTAGATTAAACACGATCATTTCAAAAAGACCGTTTTATGATCAATAATAAACTGAAATATATTATAAGACATGCCTTTGTTGAATACCTGCATTAGGTACAAAATTATTTAAAATCATATGAATCGGTTAAACGAATAACGAACTCTATCTAGTTTTGGTGAGGCTCACCGGTCTCAAAATATTGCAATGCTATAGACAGCTATGATAAATATTTACCATATTATAAACGTAACATCACGCCTGTATTCCCCGAAGGGGTAGGCAGAGAAGTGTAGTACACCCCACACCATATTATAATACTAGGCATATCGTACCATACCATACATTAACGTAGTTCGGACTTTTAAAGTAAAACATTACGCTTTGCATAATGTTAGGCCGCAACATGTAGATATTTAAATAAAAGAAAATAAAATAATACCAACAAAATCGATAGATCCAGTTAATTACTTTTATTACTTTGCACATAAGATTGAAAAGAATATTAAATATGTTGATTGCTATTTTTGAAAATCGACAATTGACAATTGGTAATCGCTTTCACAGATGAAATACACAACTATAATTTATCAATAAAGGTACCATGGGTCTATGTTCCACTTTTTTAGGTGGGCAACCCTGCTATCATTATTTGAATTGTATTATGCAAGGTGACCACGAAGTATTAATACCAGAAGCCAATGGTCTTTGCTTCTAGCAGTAAAAGCATCAACACTGGGAATTAACTTATCACACTGACGATGGTCAATTTTTTAACGGTGGCTAAAGAACTTTCAGTGAATAAATAATTATGAAACTAAATTTAATAACATTAATTTATTAATATGATACTTTTACTACTAATAATACTTTTACGTTTTCCATTATACTTCTTATCTTTTGTGTGTTAAAAATATGTAAAGTGTCGTCATTTGATAGTATAATGAATTACAATGTTATTTCTTGTATTTAACAAAGTATTCATCAAAAATATGGATAGAATCTAAAGTGATATGTACCTAATAATTAAATGTGTTAGAAAATGTTTAAAGAAAGATTTACCAGATACGCTTGGAATTCCCAAAATGAAATACGTCTTGGTAAATAATGCGTATGTTACCGTTCCTCGGTTTAAACTCGATAGCAAATCGGTCTCGATATCATCCTTCCTTAATGGCTTCTCTAATTGAGAGCAGAGATAAATGTCTAATAATGAACCGTTCAGAGTTAAATGTTTAAATAATCAAAAAATAATAATTTTTGTTATTTACATAACATATTTATCTGTAGTACCAACCAATCTACCAATCAAATTAAAACAGGCCGCCGAGTTTGCGATTACTGGGAATGCGTCCCATCTGGATATGAATAGTACGACAGTAGGGCGGTTGGTTTGTATATCGGCTGGTTTATTAAATACTAGTGACACGAGGCCATTACAGTAAGCGAAGTCATTAAAGACTGTGTAAACAGAGACAATCCATTAGAGGATGGAATCGCATTGGTTATAATAAAATGATGATATAAGTGCAAAACCTTTTATGCCATCATCATAGAGCGGCCAGGAGTATCAGGAAAAAGTTTTAGCATTATTAAAGTAATACAATCAATCAATATACGGTGCATACGTGGCCCAACGCACACGATTGATTTTCTAATACATTTCTTAATATTGTAAACTCTACATCACAACATTATTTTAAAATGCACGACTTTTTTATGCATTCAAAGTAGTAAATTTTAAGCTATATGTTTAATATAAGTTTAGTCAAAAGTGTGCTTAGCCGTAAATTTTGTGCAAGCGTACTTGCGGGTGTCGTGTTTATGGAAGGTCGAGACGAGACGGGACGAATTGAACGAGCGAGGCCGAGGCGCCGTATGCCTATCGAACGTTATAGCTACGTAGACGTAGATATTTTTTTAGAGAAGCAGTAGTTCAATTAGATCAGTAATATAAGTGTGTGCTTTGAAAATGCCTCTTTTTGGCAAAAAGGATTTCGGAAGGAAATCCAAAAAGGATAGCAGAGAGTCTGAGAAACAGCCATCCATCGAAGACAAGTATATTGTTAAGGATTTATTGGGTACAGGAGCCTTTTCTGAGGTGCGTCTGATAGAAAGCAAGGAGAATGGGCAGCTATTTGCATGTAAAATTATTGATAAAAAAGCACTAAAAGGAAAAGAGGATTCGTTGGAAAATGAGATCAGGGTGTTAAAAAGATTTAGTGAACAGGCGAAAGGAGAAGGCGGGGAGAAGAAAATGTTTTCGCATCCGAATATCGTCCAGCTGTTGGAGACATACGAAGACAAGAACAAAGTGTATCTCATAATGGAGCTCGTGACAGGTGGCGAGCTGTTCGATAGGATCGTCGAAAAGGGTTCTTACACCGAAAAAGATGCTTCCGTTCTCATTAGACAAGTGTTAGAAGCGGTGGATTATATGCACTCGCAGGGAGTGGTTCACAGAGACCTGAAACCAGAGAATCTTCTTTATTACAGCGCAGATGAGGACAGCAAAATTATGATAAGTGATTTTGGATTGTCTAAGATTGAAGACTCTGGGATCATGGCCACTGCTTGCGGGACTCCAGGATATGTCGCCCCTGAAGTGTTAGCTCAGAAGCCATATGGCAAAGCTGTTGATGTCTGGAGCATAGGTGTGATATCATACATTTTGTTATGTGGATATCCTCCATTTTATGATGAAAATGATGCAAACCTGTTTGCTCAAATTTTAAAAGGCGATTTTGAATTTGACTCACCCTATTGGGACGATATCAGTGAATCAGCTAAGGATTTCATTCGGCATTTAATGTGTGTCGATGTGGACAAGAGATATACATGCAAGTAAGTATATAATTCACATTCAATATTTGAAAGTAAATTAAATATGTCCACATTTAATTCCATTAATATGACTATAATCATCTTTTTTACACATTTGTCACATCATCTTGTAAATAAGCATTACAGATTATTACTAATCCAAAATATTTACTTAATTGCTAAAGATTTCTTTCATCCAGCTTGTACTTATACATGGTGAACATAATAAAAAAAAGTGTAAGATTGAATTCTTATCTATGATACCTATTGTTAGTTACAAATAGTTACATGTAATCATAATGCATGCAATCCACACCGGAGCAGTATGGTGGAGAATTCTCCAGCCCTTCCATAATTTGAGGAGAGACTGTGGCCTATTAGTGGTAGGCAAAGAAGTTGCAGGTGCTGGCAATCATGTATTGAAAATTTATTTATATTTAAGTTTTTCCTGAACAAGACTTGCTTTGAGTGGTTCATATCAACACTTGCCATTGAGCCTTAGATACCTGACTCCTTAACTATTGCAAGGCCCGGGAAGGGCAGATCTTAGCATCACCCCCCAGATATTTGCGAGGTTTTTGTCAATTGTGCAAAGTATGCACAAGTTCAAAAATCTTTTAAAATACATATCTCATATATCCTTTAGTTGATATTTAACAATCTGTGCCAATTCTGCTGTACATTCTCATCTAGTTTCTGCAACACAATTATAAATAGTAAACATAATGACAGTAACAAAATATGATATGAGGCTCATCAAAGAAGGCGTAAAAAAAGCACTCCTTCAAAGCCAGCAATGTACTGGGGACTCCTCGGATTTTGCAAGTGTCCGTAGCCGATGGTGGCCCGTCTGCCTGGGCTTAGTTAAAAAATGAAACGTCAAATTTTTTTCTACTTGGGTTGTTGTTGTGGGAGGCCTCTGCAAGGGTGAGGACCTAGGCGCTTGCCTGGGTCTCACTCTAACGCCTCATTAACTCAGATATAAAATATATATAATGTGGCAAGCTCATAGACCAATTGCAATACTTCTTTGACTCATTGATTGGGTTCACTACCCAATTTGATAAGACATTTACTTCATTCAGAATAAATAAGGAAAATAGGGCACTCATAAGAAAGATAATTCTTCAGATGTAGTGTACTTGTATAGTTCATCTATAATTTATTCTCTAATTAGGTATATAGAAGTGTCTTAATTAAATGTAACAGTAAAATACAAAAATTTATTTGATTTTAAGAATGAAACCACCTATATTATTTCTACTTGTAGTCCATTTCTCAAATGAAATTTAGGTTTGGTAATGGTTATTATGTCTATTGATAGTACTTTTAATTTATAGATGTTTATGAGTGTTTCAATTCCATTCTCACTGCCTAATTTGAGAAACACAAAAAAATTGTGTATTATATCAGGCTAGTCGAACCTGGCACATATTATCCTGCCCAAAGTAATGATTTAATTAAAAAAATATTTTCCATACTCAAATATAGTTTATAACAAAGTAGATAGCAACTTTCATGGTGATTAGTCTAATGGTGTTTGAGTATAAGTAACTGAATAAAAACAAATATGTATTCAAATACTAGTTTTTTCTAAATTTGATCAAATTATCATATATTTTTTTTTGTAATACAAGTAATAAATTAAAAATGCCTAACAATCAATTTTGAATATTAAATTGTTTAAATAATAATTGCTATTGTGTTTTGAGAATCATGAGAAATTCATTTTTATTGTCAAAGCAAGGATAATAATAGCATTTAATTATTTGTTTCATTTATTGTTTGGAAAATTAATATATTCCTGACACATCATCTTTTTCTGTGAGAAAATTGAATTCAAATATGTGATATTATCACAAAGTTGAAGAGCTATTTAGGACTCATATGAAAATGGATTTATAATTAAGATTTATAATACGACTTTTTGGTTCATGTTGCTATACAGAACACCTCAGTTTACTTTACTAGTCAGAGTTTACCACCTTTTATAAAAAAATCTGAACAATCTGACGGTTATATCATTTTTCCTTGCAATATGGTTATATTGGAACTGTGCTCCCTACCTCATTCACTATTCTATTATGGCCTCCTCCCAAAGGTCGTCTGCAAGAGATTGCTCAATAGCGATAAGACCACCTTATTGTACTGTATTTAAAGATGTTTTGAATTCATGTTTTTTTTATTTTGGGTGCAATAAAAGGTAGTAATAATACAGTTATATTATTTTTCGTCGTTCATTAATTACGAATAGTTTTTATATTTATTTATAAACTCTTAACAAGACATGACTATGTTTGACGAAATTTGCAATTATGGATATATTAAATTTCTGTCATTAGACCATTTCATCGTCATTAGTAAAAATATACGCACAAAATAAGTATTTAAAGATGGTATGCTCAAAGCACCAGATTATCAAAAATCGGAACTAAATAAATAAATTAATAGGCCATGAAGACCCTAGCCGATACTATTGAAAACGGGACAGTCCCGGCAGAATCGGCAGAAACGGGTGGTAACTGTGTTATTAGGATATGACATCCTATAAATGCACAGGCAATAATCCCTGAACTTAAACATTGTGATTGACATAATAGTTTTGTATACATATATTTGAGGAGGGACCGAAAGCTTTACGCTGACATAATGACTGCAACATTATTAAATAATATGTCTATATATTTTCAGATTGATATCTATATCCATATTTTTGTTTCTGTTTTGTAAGTAGTTTGTATCCTTTTAGTGCTATAGAAACAATTATTTTCAGACAAGCACTGGCTCATCCTTGGATCTCAGGGAATGCTGCTAGTAATAAGAACATTCATGGCACTGTATCTGAGCAACTCAAGAAGAACTTTGCTAAGTCTCGCTGGAAACAGGCTTACCACGCTACCACTGTCATCCGACAAATGCAGAAAATGGCGCTTAGCAGCAGTAGCTCAAGTCGCAATGCCAATACCCAATCCAAACAATAGTTGGATGACTATAAGATGCCCCAATATTTTTGATTTTGCTTCATAAGGTACTTAATATAATTCCTTTACTGCATAAGTAAGTAAGTCTTGGTTACTTGAGTTTGGTGGTGCGGCATCTATCTATAAAATTGATATGCATGGGCATTATTAATTGAAATTGATTGCTGAAGAGTTTGCTGTTGGAGTGCCAGAGATTTGTGTCATCTCTAAATTTGTAACATCGTTGTTTATGTAATAGTGCCATGGTTTAACGATACTAATTGAAGCAATCTGAAGCTTTATTAGACATGTTTTAGAAATGATAAAATGTCAACGAATTGATTATTACATTGGGCTAGTCACAATACTTAACAGACAAAAAAACCTTATGACACAACTTTTATGTTATATATATAAAAATATAATACTAAGATTCTACGTTTAACTGTTACTCCTAAAGCTCGGGATTCTTTTTCTTATCTGCTTAGAGCTTTTCCTACTATATATGGAATCTCATCATTGACACTGAATACATCGTTCAAAATTATATAGTATCATAATTATTTCCAAATGACATGTATAAAATGTATCATATAAAATATTTATGTATTATGTATTTAAAGGACCCCATAAATATTATTATCATCATCATCGTTAGATATAATTATTCTCTATCTCTGTCTGTATGCGTTAATATTTACTACTTAGGTATGGTGATAATCACTTATTATATTAGGGATTGTTGCATAATTGTTATAATTAACATATTAACATGACGAATATATTAACGCTTAGTTACAAGGGCTAATTGTTATATGACAATTTATTATAGCTAGTAATATGTGGATTATTATTGCTGTTAAATATCGAGGGCTGTCCATGATTTTTTTTTTCAATAATTGGAATACTGACGGTATTTTATTGCTAACTAATTATGGAGTACTAAATTGCCTATGATTGTATATTTTCGTGAAAGTATTAAGGTTGAAGAATACTAGCGAGTTATTTTCCTAATTAAGTGAGTACTTCAAAAACTTTACTTTGTAACATACAGAAAGAAAGAGAATGCAATTTTTCTACGCTTGGCCTTGCTACACAGTTCCTTTTAGAAAGAGTGCCCAAAATCTTGCTAGTATTGTTCTACTGACACTGTATGCAATCCCAGTCCTTAGATAGCTTAAACTCTGTCGTTGTCTGTTGCTACTGCCAGTAATGTCATCTTGTTATACACTGGATTAATGTAAAATTTTTGAAAAAAATCCTGTCAAGTTATATTTGTAGGCATCTTTTTAAAAGCATTATTTGAACATAGATTTATGTAGTTTACACATGTCACACCAGTTTATTTTTCTAGTTTCCAATGGTTTGACATGGTTTTGCTTCACAGGGTGCATTATAAAATTGATTATTATTAATTGAAAAAAATGTGGTTTTATAGAGTTACAGGTTCGTAGTAAAGTGATATAAGTAGTTTTCATGTTAAGAACATTTTGTTATTTTTATTGTATTGTTTGCCAACGCTGTATATTCATTCTCAAATGATGTAGATGGCATATCTATGGCAGCTGTAGCAACAGCCATGAGATTGTGAATTTGAATGAGCATATTTTTCCATGACCTATTTATTCCCTTTATAGTGTTCTTTTTTATTCTGTGGCTTTCCATAATCTAGCGTAAGTTGTAGGTTTTTAAAAGCTTAATCCTTTATATCTATAGTCTTAAATAATAACAATCTCACAGGTAAAACTATCTTCTGCATTTATGCATTATTCAAATAAACTACATTAATACTCCAATATCTAAGTGACTTTAGGATAGAACAGGACATTAGTCATGTTAAAACTGTATACAACTTATTTTATTCCCTTAAAATGTAGATAATGATCTGATTATATCTATCTTGCTTATTGTGAATCAAGTTCATGTTATTCTTCGTGTAACATGATTTAGTACTAATATAATCATTCTGGTGAAACTGTTCACATAATTTAACTGTTCTGAAATAAAATATGTAGTATCAATTTAGTAGTACACATATATCAATGGAGGACAATGATCTTAAAAGTAAGTCCACACATTGAAGTGACATTGTATTTCCTCTCTTAACTGTTGTTAGAAATTATAATATTACTTGTTCAAAAGTGTGTAGATTCTCAATTTAAAAACTTTACAGTTACATGATTATATCTTAATATGTATATATCTATTTGTTCCATGTGTCTCTACATGTGTAAGTATATACCTACTTGATATACCTACATGTTTCTCCGTGGAATAACCACTTTCCTGGTAAACATAATAGGTACAAAGTTCAGAATTTATGTAGAGACAAAAATGAATTAGATCTTATATGTTTAAAGGAATTATGAAAGTTATCCTAATATCTACTATATATTTTCCTATTAAATTTATAATTATATTATACAACCCTATCAACTATTCATCTTAATATTTTAAAGTTCTATACAAGTAGTTTGGGCACGATAAATATACATCTATGCATTACTACGTAGTAGTATTGCCATTATTCTCTTATTGGGTTACCTGGAAATGCTTGAATCTCACATTCAGCTTTTAGTTTGATATACATGTTTCGAAATAAGTAAACAATTCCGTTCAATTTAAATACTTATCTATATTTGTCCTGTATTGTGAAACATTTTAAAATTCTTAACTACATATAGTCAAAACTTTATTATATTATTACGTATAAATTTATTGTTTAGAAAGTATTTAATAAGAATTCAACATTCCTACTAGACAAACCTATATTTATATGTCACATATTACTTAACATTCCATTGTTCAGTATTGTATTATATAATTTTATACAATTTCGAAGTTGAATTGAAATATATAGAAAACGATTTGACGGAATAAGAAAGAAAATGTATGATTACGATTTCATCAATTTTTTAAAATTTATTATCTCGCGAATATTAAAAGACAAATTTATATTTATGCATAATTACGGAATCACAATTAATAACCGCGGAGGCGCAAAAATATATGATTTTGATTAGAATGCAATGAGTAGTTATGCTATAATATTTTAATTGCCTTAATAATTGAAACCGTCAAAAACAAAGATTGAATAGACACTTATTTTTGTCATTGAGATTATGAATAAGCCTATTCTAACGGCGGTCTAAATTAGGGATATTTAGAATATAGCAATGGTTATTATCGGACAGCTTACGACATTTATTATTCCTGATAATATATATGTTGTCCCTACAAGTGTATGATAGTTTGGAATATCTTTTACATTATATTTCGATTGTTGCACTTTCGTCCGCTCCTGTTTATGGTAGAGATTGCCCCAATGATTCCTGTTTTTTTGGTCCATGATAACTAATGTGTGATACTTATATCGGATTGGGTGTAAGGTGATAAATAATACATAGTTAAATGGCTGTGAAGGGTGGACGGACTGAATATGTGCAACATGTAAATTTCGGTAAATGTGTTCTCTTAAACGTATAGTAATTAACTTTCGAATGTTAAAATTTATATTAACCGACTATTGTTTAAAGATATAATTCAATATTCCGTATTATCTAATGAATTTTCATTATTTTAATAAAATATTTGTTTTGATTTAGATTATATCTAACCATAATAAACTTGATGTTAAAGGTTATTGACGAAGCGATAATGTCGTATGTAAACTCTATCCCTTGTATCTTTAATACTTACCTAATTTCCAATTATACTTATGTTTTAAAAACTGTAATAATAAACATTCAAAATAAAGTAAAATAATATCTGTTACGTATTTTATCTCTAATAACATTGAATTAAACATCTTAGAACATGATTTTATTAAATATTATTTATGATTGGAAATTTTAATAATAAACTGTGACGCTTTGTACAGTTTTTAATTGTCAGTTTCAAATATTACCAACAAATATGATGATTGTAATTGCATTATGACGAAATAGTAAATGGTTATCTCACATTATAGTCAGCTGTACTATTGAATTTTACTTACAAGACTACCATAATTGGTAATAGAAAAATGGTCACTAAAAATTTTGGTTTCTATACAAAAGAAAAAATGGATTGTTAATGTTGTGTTTCAAATATGTTACAATACTTTAGTTATCCATGACATATAGAAATATTTTATAAGGTTAAGTATATATATATAATTTATATGATATATATTCTTTATACAATTTATTGTATAATATGATAATACTTTATATTCAACTGTCTCGCGTTTATAAATGAATTTTAGGCCTGTAAGCTTTTGTGTCTTTATTAGTTGTCCCTTAAATAAATTCTAAGGTGTATTTGAAGGTATTGTTGCTTTGAATAACTGGGCTTGTTTAGTAGTTGTATGTAAATCATTTCTAATGTATATTTAAAGGTGTTGTTGCTAATAATCGCTGGGCTTTGTTAGTGATGATATTTTTGTATAAAATGTCAAACAAATCGGGTAGTCTTATAGTATTTGTGTTATATGATTTCAAAAAATTCAAAATAAAGATTACCGGTATTATAATTATTTAAAATCGTAGAAGAAACAATCTTTGTCATATATTTGTCTTACAATTATTTTCATACATATTATTTAGAAAATAATGAATGTATTTTTACTTATTTCATTATTATATATTTAATTGCAATTAATATAATAGTGATATTGTATTTTGACGAAAATTTATGAATGCCTAACGTATAATGAACGCAGAACATACTGTTGATTTTTCACTGTGCCAAAATCATATCATGATCAAGTGATAAATGTTGTTAACTTAAGAGTTCTTATATCTGTTAGACATTTTAGAATATGTACATATTTATTATAATATTTAATCGATGTATGCATTGCTTTGTGCTTTGCGCGTAACATTCGAGTTCCTTGGTAACTGACTCTTTTTTTTATGTATGATTAGTCCCACAACTTCGTACTTTGTTTAATTACCATATATTTTTATTTAGCACAATAGTTTAAGGTCTGATTTGTGTAATTAAACGCGAGTGGTCTTCTTGTTTAGGTTTGGTTGTGAAATTGTTTCGTTTCTTTCAAAATCCTATCAATAGTTACAATAACGACAATGAGAAAGTCTATTTTATGATAATTTGTGAATTGAGATCTGATCGCTACTAAACTAGCGATCTTGTGATTTAGATTTTATACTTCTTGTTCTAAACAATCAAAAATTATAGTAGATACTAGATGTTAGCTCTATTTTCAATGTCATTGTAAATAAAAAGCTAACTTGTTGCACAAACCTCTTTTATTTTATCATAACCTGATTTATTTAATATAACAGATTCAGTAAACACATTTAATTACCATTTTATATTACAGTAGGTATCATACTGATGCCACGGGAATGTTCAATGAATATCTTCTCCAAGGAGCGAAAGTTGTTTCAAGAACTGAGAAGCGTTGGGAAGAGTTGTAGATCCATATATTATTTTCCTTGAAATACCACTTGTAGCTTGTTGCTGTAAATTACATTAAATTATTAGTAATCATTATACATTACACCATAATGAATAGTTGGCGTATTTAACCATTTAATGTTGCTTTAGGTAATACAGAAATAAGCTATGTACAGAATTAAAAAAGATAATGTGTTTTTTTCATATAGCTGTTAATACACAACAATAATAAAGACATGGCTGTGCATTAATGATACAAGTGACGCAGATTCTTCTGGAAGCTGATATAATAAACAGTTACCAATGTATATTATCAATCATGAAAAGAGACCGTAACATTAGTCTGCAATGGTCTACTAACTAGCCCGTAAAATGTAATCATATAGATACTATTATTTAGCTGATTGTTACTTAACTACATTATAATAAACTAAAAATCAATCAACACTTGGGCTGTCAAGGATTTTATAGGTTTAACGTCTAACAACGGGTCAGTTGGTACATAGCCCCTGGGTGAACCTTGAACGGTGTTCACCAGACCGGCATCTACTATGAATAACAATAACCTTGGCGAAGTCGAGCAAGTTATGGTACTCGATGTAGTTGCCGCCTCCGACGAGGAAGACGACGGCGTCGGCCGGCAGCGGCGAGCGCGTGGCCCGCGCGCGGCCCGAGCCGTCGGCGCGCGCGCCGCGCGGGTCCAGCCACGTCAGGTCGCCGCCCTCGCCGCTCAGGGCCGCCTCCACCGCGCGGCTCACCGGTAACTTCTGTGATCCAAGATATCACATTATACGCTGCGCACTCGTCGTTCCAACTAAACTGCGAGTAGAGAAACTAGCTCGGTGAAATCGTTCCCATACTAGAGATAGCTACACTTGCCCATATCACTATTAGTTTTCATTGAACCTAACATTAAATTTTGAATACTGAATACATTTTATTACAACTTTACACTTACATGTTTTTTTACAACCAAATTCTTAACACCTTCCATAACAAACGAAGATCCTTGAGAAACCAATTTTGAAAACATGGATACTGTTTTAGTACCGCCACCTTCATATTGACCTGTGACAAGTTTTGAAAAACCCCTGCAAAATAAACAATTTCATAGCAATAGTTGGTTACTAATTCTACGGTGTTGATGCTTGTCTTAACTAGATTGGGTAGAGTTTAGTATAGTTGTTATCTAAGTATGTATGTTAGCTATTGTGGATGTTTAGGACGAAATCATTTGTGGTATACCTGGAATAGTCGAATCTCTTAATATGTACAGATTGATTGATGATATTGAATGACCAAATAAGCAACCTAGTGCCTAAATAAGAGGACACTCCCTTTATATCAATGATACATGTAACCAAAAAATTAAATATTTAGTGTTTAGTATTTACTACAGTATGAAGATGTGTTTTACACTGTCTATGAGTTGTGATTAGAGTAAGTGCCAATTCAAATCTATTTTACCATCTCGGATATATTTGTGAAGACACTAAGAAAATTACATACTTCCATCGCTTCATGTACGCCATCGGTTGAATATCGCAATTCGCCGCTAATAAGGCAGCTTCAAATTTCTTGTATTCGTCGTCCGGTAACTGGGATGTGCAGAGATAGTATATAATAAACAGTCTCATCTTGTCCTCTTCAGTGCCAGCGCTCAAATCGGTTATCAAGTCCAAAACGGCTTTGCTTTCCACGTGGCTGCTCTTACTCATTATTTTCTCCTCCAGTTCAAAAAAAGAGTCCAACCTTCGAGATTTTATGGCGTTAAGAATAGCTAAAATTTATCAATAGGGCGTGAGCATAAATTTGAAAATGAAAACATATTACAAACGCAGATGTTTCTAAAGCATTATAACACTTAATGTGTAAAAACATAATAAATTATCTCTGATCTTCTTGATCGATCTTAGTCTCGGAACATATTTAGGTAAGATCGCGAAGAAATGTTTTAGTCAAGTTTTTGATACAAATTATCTAATAATATACTATTATATGTATGTTAAATACTAAAACTTCTAACTAAATACACAATACTGTAAAATCAAAATCGTTGTTTTATTGATCTACTGAGTGTGGTCCACAACACTCATCAGGTCAATGAAAATTAACTCATTCAGCAGGTCTTCAATAAGCGATACTTGCCTGTAGCAATAGTAGTATGCATATCGATAAGTCTTTTTTTCTCCATTAGTTGTGGTAATGAATTGACAGCACTGGTCAGTCTCTGCGTGTTATCATTCACCATGCTCAGTGCTACGTCACTATCTGCATCTAACCCCATAGAGCTTTTCAGTTTTTTTACCTCGGCTTCTGAACTCCTGGAAAAATGAAATAAGCATGTGTCAGTATTCAGCCGCACTCCTGCCTGATGTATTAAAAAATTTAAGTGCCATCTATTTAGTGTTATATCTGAAATATAAACGGTGACCTATCATTTTAAAAACTTTAAACAGTTATGAAATCCTAAGCACACTTATTTACAATCGGTTATACCCAGTGACTTTGTGTGAACAGGAAAATAGCATTTTTATTTTCATATATGCATGTATTTCCATAAATTTTAATAGTTCAGTTTTTATGAGTATTAAGAAATGAGTGAAATATTATCTAATACCTGTATTTATCTAAGTCTTCCTGTATAGCTTCTGCTACAGTTGGAAATGGACTGCTCTTGTGTTCATTCCATAATGGATCTTTTGAGTCTAGGTCACATATTCGGGATTTCGCTTTCTGTCCTGGTGCTGTACTTGCAGCGCTTTCTGGAACCAGAGCCCTGAAAGTGGGATTCTGTTATTATAAGATAACAATTGTTATACAACATTTATTGTAAGGAAATTAACTATTGTATGAAATGGCTAACAATAAAATTTATCTATTTTGTTCACAAACAAAACAATGAATGTAATTTGTGTAATAGCATTTCTGTAATCAAAATTAATCCACATAGTATACATTCTTTAGGAAGGAATATTTGCATTTAAAGTAAGTCATAATACCTCATAACTGTCAATTTAAGAAATATTTTAAGACTGAAAAAATTTTAGACATACACAAGTGAACAGGTCTTTTTCAGTGGAACTAGTTTCACTTGATCTCATTGATACAGCTATAACTATCATATTATTAATTGTAATTATCAATGAACCTGTTTAAGGACAAATCCAGTACATCATGTGCCAATGCTTGATATGTCCATGTATGATGTAATGGTGTTGCCATATCCATATTTCTGTCTAGCAATATCAGCATGGGCCTTGTAAAACTGAAACTGCCACCTTGACCAGTGTTGCCATGGAAAAGATTATTTCTTGCATCCCAGAGATTGTCCCGGAGTTTCTTGTCTAACTTTTTGGCCACCATCTCTGCTGCATTGCCTTTGCTACTTCTTATTATCGGCACATTACCTGTACAGTATAATTATCATAAAAAATTAGACATCAATATTTCATATTCATAATGACAAAATATTTACGAATTTTATCCAATATACTTATTATAGATTCTGGCAAACCACAGATTATATTATTATCTATTTTTAGACTTATATGTCTATCCATAACTAGAGACTGCAACATACAACCCTAAAGTGCAGTGTAGTAATAAAACCATGTTTCATATAAAGTTAAGGGTTCTAGCAGGTGATCAATTCTTATTACAAGATAAGATGTAGAAAATCATGTATTATAAAAATATTAGATGCACTTCCTTCAAAGGTCCATATGACCTAAACTTGACTGATTGTCATATATACAATTCAAAACCAGGAGCAATTTATTATACATATTTAACTAGTGGACTAATGTTAGACTAACCCAGTGTGACAAATACAGAAAATAGGCTTTCAACTATATCATCCATAATGGCTTCCATTTCAGTATCCTTTGTGTCCCCTTTATTTATGGCTGGAATCAAAGCAATTTAGTAATTAGAATTCCTAGCAAGATATGTTTTTACCACAATGTTGAATGGTATATTAATATTGTGGTGTAAAATTTGTGACTTTTTGTATATCTACACCTTAATTTTTGGCATCTCTACAGGTTCTTTAAAATATTGTAATATATCCTCAAATGAGTGGGAAAAATGTAGCCTTTTGAAGGCAAATAAACAACTTGTTACAAATATAAAACATATTTAGCCCAATCAATTCACAAAGTAACCTATTTTCTTGACAGGATGCTCTGAATTTTATGGGTTAATATGTGATCAAACACATATAACCTAATTGTGCACCATTGACAGATCAAAAGTTTAAGCAGCAAAAGATGACTTTGATATAAAACACAGGTTCACATATTAACAATAACATAGAGTGATTTAAAACAGTCATATGATTAACATGAGATAAACTTATAAAGGAGAATTAATTTGTTTAAGATGACTCACCATAGTATGATAAATTGTCTGATTGCTGATGTTTCATAATAAATAAGTCATCTTCAAGGCATATAAAATTTAAATACTGATCATAGATTTTATTTATATTTGCCACTGAGTTTGACTGTAGTGCTGATGCAGCTAAATCTTCCAACTTCTGTCTCGTTATAGGACTTATGAAGTTTAAGTGATATTGATCATAAATGCCATTTTCTAGATCTTGGGCAATACGACCCAGATTTTCTTCAGTGGGCGCACAAAAATAAACAGCGGGCACCTCTGGTATTTGGTCCCTGTCAGAATGTAGCTGACTGGAAAAACACAAAACATTTGCAATAGGATTATCAAAATAGTGACCCTATTAAAAAAAAGGTTTTTTTTTATCATAAAATAGAGGAATATTATTAAACATGGAATAACTTACATATGTAAAGTCACACCGAGATCTCTCAACTCTTTTACAGATATCAATGGCGATATTATGTCTTGTCCCGCTCTGTCGTAAATTAGTACTTTCCATAATGGTTCCGTCGCCAATTCCTTTGTTAGCGGATTATTCAAATTAAGCATCTGCTTCAGGGCATCTATAATACCAAAAAAACAAATTGAAACTTAAAAGTGTAGACTAACGATTTATTGGATGAAACAAATTCTTACTTAATTGTCTTTCACGTAAAGTCGACATTTTGAAGAATGAAATACACTGCCATGAATTGTCTGTTTATAGAAGGAAAGTTTAATTAACACTTATAACTAGTACACCATTTTAATAATTCACAGTATTAATTGGTTATTTTCACGATTATTGATGTATGTAAACGTCAAAATTGTCATTACTATTCCGACACGTAGATCTGAAACTTTGAAAGTGTTGCCAGTTTTGTATATTCCTTCAATTTCGGTTTGTTTCCCGATGTTTGCTTTCACCATATATGCATGCATTTGTCATGTAAAGATTTGACATGTAAAAGTGTATAAAATAAGACCTCAATTAAGTTAGAGTTTACAGCTCAATTTTTTTATACGTCCTTTGGAATTATTAGAAATCACGTTAAAAATTGATGGACAGTGGACACCTAGTACAGTTTCTACACCCAGCCACACACACGGAAACTTTATAAATTATTGCCATCTATTGACAAATACTCTAATTATTTAGTGCATTTACTATTTGCACTTCGCTTCCATCATTTATTAATACTAATAACCAAAGATAGATGGCGTTTTTATGCTATGACGTAAGTTAACTATAATTTATGAAGTTTCGGTTTGTCTGGTTGGTGGTTGAATTCATGCTAAGTGTCTGGCAATTTATAACGTGATTAATAATAATATTCCGGAGGATATATAAAAAACTGAGCTTTATATTTTAACGTAGTTGAGTTCCTATTTATACACCTTTACTAACTGTTACCTGCCCAAGTAACCATCATTCTAACTCCATAGTCGCTGATCGTTCTTACCTGTGTTGGGGACATGCACAGATAAATTTTCAGCCTTTATAAAACAACGTAAGTCTGGCTGTCGCGAGCTCTTAGTCCATTAGGAAATTAGGAACTTTAGTTTGATCCTTATGATCCTGGCCAGGGACTCATGAATAAAGTTGTCAAATCAAAATAGGGATATTCGACAGTCTTTGATTTGTATTTAGCGACACGAATGTAAACGGTTGTAGAAACGACTTTATTTTATTACTTTAATAATAAAAACTTAAGGATCAGAATATAATGTAAAAGGTACGAAAAAAATAAAGCAAAAGGGAACTCCCTAAAATGTTGACTTTATAAGTTTAAAACCTTTCAGCCCTCAGATACAATTAAAGAGTTAGCATGCTGGAGGGCCTCTATCAAATCTTTAGCGACCTATAGCGACATGGTGCATTTAGGCTCAGGACCCAGTATAGAAAGCGATAAAGGTGACCGTTTGTAGGTAGTAAAAAGAATCAAATAATATCAAGTTCCATCTATGAACTGCCAGCACAATGACCTTTTACTTGTACGATGAATCAGAAAGTAAGATTCTCATGTTCTAAACCGTTGACATTTAAAGTTATGTATTTCTCAGAGGTGTAATGTGGCTTAAAAGGAGAAAGCCAGCTGCAGACAGGTCGGTAGACGTTTGCATTGGTGGTGGCAGGGCTGAGATCGACACCTCGGACTTGGCAGTGCGTGCGCGATGGTGAAAGGAGTTGTATCGCCATTTAGCAGAGTGAACGGTGTGCGGTGCGCCATGGCCGCATGTACGCGATTAATTATTTTTTGTGCCATATTAGTGAACGGTTAGTTGAGGTTTTTTTTGTGTATCTTAAATTATAAAATGACCCTTTCTTTTAATGTTTTATTTTAATCAGATGGTAAAATGGAAATTAACTGGTTTACAAGTAATCCATCAGATTATGCAAGTGTTTCGATGTAGGTAACGATTTGGTAATGATTGTTTTCATCGCTTTTGCGATATGTTGATTATCACAACGTAACCAGAAACCACTGCAAATGTTCGGTGAAAGCTAATAAAAATACCTATTCTGCATTTTAAAATCAGTAAGCATAGTTCCGGTCCATTTAGAGTCCTGTCTTGTATTTTAATTGTAATTTTGATTAAGTAGGTATATCTCGTTACTTTCTGATAAAAGTATTGTTATAGAAAGTAGGCGGTATTGTATTGTAACCGTGTATGGGCTTACTTAATTACGATTCGTCGGGCACGTTTATTTCTTTCACTTGACATTGAGACGTGACGAGCACTTGCATATATTGAAGAGGATGTTGACATTAAAGTTAATACCTGCCTTCTTCATATACTCACTTATACCTGTACATTCTTCACTACATGTTTTAATAAATATGATTAATGTGTTTGCTATTTGTTTTCGGCAAGAAACGTAGGTACCTGCAGCGCGCTCTGACTAGTTTAAGTTTCCGTCTAGGTAACTTTAACGATACTGGTTTACGAAGTACTTAAGGTTGTTTGAATTCTTAACAATTTTATTTATAGACTAACTAAGAAACTTTTGATTTCGGCCTCGCGATATACTAAGTTTTTGTGAGCGCTAGCGCACCACTCGTGCTGTGAATGAACAAACGTCGGCAAATACGTTATGTACAATGACATACAAGATTCAATTGTTTATTTTGTCATTACTACGAAGAACAAGGCACTTATAGTTTACAAACAATGCTGTGAAAATAAAGAGATTGCTAAAGGTTTTATTGATAAGAAACTTGTAGATGTTTAATTATATTTACGATCATAGATAAAAAATAGATGCTACGTGGATTTGAAACTTGAAGTTAAATAATACTAAACTTAATTTCAAACAAAAAAACTAGTAACGTTTCTATCAATGTTCCTACTATTACCTATAGACGAATATGAGACTGCAAAATATTTTTATTACGATTTCTTGCAACAAAATAACGTACCGTTATGTAATAATTACGTAATGAAGTATAGATACAAAAATATTCGAAGCTCTTGCTTGGCAGTCTCTATGTATGATTCTACAAGTCGGAAATGGAAGTGGTTGTGAGGTAATTGTTTTGAAAAGTCCGGAATGCAAGCAACTGGGTAATTAGTTTTAAGGAACAATCAAGTCTCGCTGTTTTCCTATTTTACCTTTAAAGCATGTGTGATTGATTACTTACCTCTACAAAAACATCTGTCAGAATACCTAATTTAATACAAGTGACTAATAAATGTTATTAGGATTTCGGTAGACGTTAGCAAATGCAATTGGCAGCTTGAATACTTTGTCGGTATTTAATTTTTTACGTAAAAAACCTAAATATATTCGTATTCGTAATGTTAAAGTGTCGTCGTCGTTAAATTTTATGTTTAGAGGACATCGAAGTGTATTTGTGTAGGAACGTGCTAGGAATTTTTAGCGTTTTGGAACGGTTACGAAAACTTCTATTTAACTTTTCCCACTGTCGCATTATATTAAATAATTAAAGGCTCGATATATCTGAAGTTATCTCCGTTTTTACAGCACGGTAGATATATTTCAATATTTCATTGTGTGATTGATGCTTTTGAATATATTACGAAAAATGAAACTTTTTTAAAATATTTTTCATTGTGCAGATATTTTATTTTTAAAATGGACGTACAATTGAATGTTATGAAAATAATTTTACTCAGATATGTTTACTAATTCTATGGTTTTTTATCTATTTACTCGGAAAGAGGTTCTTCATTGATTTGAGTTAATTTTTTTATTTAGAATGAAATTTGTGTTTCTTTGTACAGTAAATTGTCAAAAGGATAAAGAGAAACCTGAAGAGTTTGTGTGTCCTGAAGGAACACAGGGCAACGGCAATTTCGCAGACCCAGCAACTTGCAGGCGGTTTTATCAAGTAAGTCAATGCTCAATATAGCGCTAATAACATGATACCTACTTTAAGTTATGAAAATTCAAAGGAATAAGCTATATAACGTAAATAAATAATTTCATTTATAATATAGATTATATTAAATGTATAATTTCAAATGCATTTTATTGTGTAACATAACAAAATTACATTTTGATAAGTAGGCAATTCTTCTGCTATGCTAGTTAATTAAAGTCAATTATTACGTTTAATAAATACTAATTTACTTGCAATTTGAATCGATCAGATATTTCATTCTGTAGATTAACTTAACTTGTACCTTGACAGAGTTTATAAAACTTTTGGTAGTTTCTCTTCTGTTTTTGACCTCATTTTTTATTCTTAAAATTTTTGTACACTAATTGTTCTATATTCCGTCATACATTCAATTGTTTAAATCGGGAAATCGGTCAGAAAACATAACGATACATAAAACTGACATTTTGGTATCTGGTCCAACTGGTTTTCAATCGGACAGAGAAACTGGATTGGCGTCGTCAATACTTTTATTTCTACTTCGCGTATAACGCAACATGTAATATAAGATAATATAATACAGAGCCAATAAATTCATTGAAAGGAAACATAATAATAGTTTCCTTATGATCTTTGAATACGTGCTTAATGCAAGTTATCTAAATTTATGATATCGGTACACAGACGGAGGCAATACTATTACAGATATTTATATACATAGATACGTACCTATTACACTGATGTAAGGTAACATTGCCAATTGTTACAGAAACGTTATTACTTCAAAAGTTTAATTAATATTAAATTGGTGTGCGAAATACCAAGTTGCAATTTGCATTTTGTAATTTAATATTCTTAACAGTTGTATTGCTTTTATACTTACCTACCTTACAAGAATACAAGAACAGTGCGCAGGAATTTCTCTGTCGTGATGGTGATAATAATAATAATAATAATAATATACTTTATTGCACACTAAGTTTTACAATTAAGTACAAATTAAAGTAGACGTAC
>DWEM01000070.1:0-26886 GCA_018245935.1 Agara belti belti
CACGTCTTGCACCACAGTGCACTGACCTCATATAAGATTTCGATTCTATTTATAACAAAAATGGACCTGATCGGCACATTAGGTGCTTAAAAAAATCTGTACTTGTTGGCGGGCCTGACATCGTTGTGGCAGCTGTATCTTGTTAACACACTTCTCAGTAACGAGAGGGCTTTACAAGCCGTTAACCATTTTCCTAATACAAAGCAACACTATAAAGTCTTACAAATATCGTGTTTGATTTATTGTGGAATTCACGTATTGAAACTGCAAACGTATGTAACCGAATACAACGTCTGTTATAATTATTTTAAAAACTCATTCTAAAGCAATTAAACTACTCGTTACCGAATTGTTGTAAAATCTTTTCAGGCGTCACGGAATTGGTGCGAGATTTGGTTTTGGTATAGACATATTTCTTCTCGAAATCTTCCGGTGTGCACTTTACCTAAAATTGAAATGAATCAATAAATAATGTATTGTAAACAACATAATTGAGACTATTTTAAAAGAAAATGAATGGAAAGAGAACACTTTTGAATAGAAGAACTACGACCGGTGCGCAAGTTGGTACGACATCGAAAAGAAGCCTTACAACAGACACAAGTAATACATCAAGATAGAACGTACCTCTTTCCACATTTCATACAATATTACTGCACATATAAGAGAATATTCAATTGTGCAAGGGAAAAGAAACGGTGACGCGTTACGTAGCAGAGCGCCCATTACATTAGATCTTCTACAGGGTGTTTCAATCGTTTCAAGAGTTTCGTTGAATGTAAGGTTCGGGTGTAAAAGTGTAGAATGCTGGAGATGATGTATCTCATGTTTTGTTTCTTCGACCAGCACATATAACCATTCACACAGATTCGTAGCGATCATATGCATAAATCCGAATCTTTGTATCAATTTATAGCTGCCCAGTTCGATGTCTTTATTAGTAAGAAATATAAATTGCATTTGAGCGAGTGTTAGGATCATCCGAAGGGCGGGGGTCAGCGCGGAGGGGACGGAGCGGCATTTGTCTGTCATTTCAAAGTATTCTCCGAATTCTAGTCCGCTGTATACCATTGATCCTATACCAAAACCTGTAAAATATTTCTATGATAATAATAAAAATATCTTTGAACGCCCTAACACACACACGTCTGATCCAAAACTAGGAAGAATCTTTACAAATGCGACCAGACAACTGATAAACTATATACATATACGCCTACATACTATACATATAACACTTATATAGACATATTTAATAGATCCAGAAACAGAACAAACAAAAGTGCTCATCACACAAATATTTGTTTTGAGTAGTACCCGAACCCACGACCTCAAGGTATTAGGGTCTGTAACCACTAAACCTACAGGCCGGTCAATGCCTGTGAACTATGTCTATGGTGCCAATAACATCAAAAAAATGTTTTGATAATGGACGAAAACTAAAAGGTGAATCTAATTTAGGATATTATTTTAATCGTAATCAGAGAGACATAGGTTTGTAGTCGCATTTGCGCTCCTATTTATCAGTTAGTAATTATATTTAATTGTATAGTGAAACTACAATTTGAGGAATGATTACCTATGGCTCCAAGTCTTAGGTAAAAGCTTCCATATCGAGATATTTTATGCTTTATCTTTGACTTTTCTTTCGGTGTGGCTTTACCGTTCTTTTCCTCTTTGTCTGGTTTCTCTGAAATTATAACAATTATTATTGTTTACAATGTGTATGCAAACAACAACAGATTATTTAAATACTCTTTAAGGTAAACACTAATGATAATATGTGCTTAAATCGTCCTACGGTACAAATGAAAGAAGGTCATGTTCCTTGCGTTAGTAATTAT
The DNA here is from genome assembly GCA_018245935.1 of Agara belti belti. Classification (NCBI taxonomy): domain Eukaryota; kingdom Metazoa; phylum Arthropoda; class Insecta; order Lepidoptera; family Hesperiidae; genus Agara; species Agara belti. The sequence goes on from DWEM01000070.1 coordinate 1,845, forward strand.
GCAAACAAGATGTGATTTTAATGTCGCATTTTGTTAGGCAAATGCGACTAATTACTGAAGCTTATGCATTCATCACGAACGTTGTTTTGTTAAGAAATTAATTATTAACTAACGGGCATTCCTGCAATATTAAATCTATTCTCACCGTGGTCGTGTATGATCATATTGACTGCCTTTTGTCGCATTAGGTTGCTGTATTGAAATATGACGAAGATTATGGATACCAGGTACAGATATATATAGAATCCCTGAAAAACCAAATAATTACATAAAAATTATCAATTATTTAAATTCTATCGTTTTATTATGTATAAATTATTTTGAAAGTGATAAGGTATATTGCTTTGCTTTCAATTACCTGGTAATAAGTGTCTGGCACGCCATTCGATATGACTTCGGTTATGGGAAAGGCTAGACCCAGTACTACGAGGAGCTTCGCGTAAAGAGCGGACAGTGCCTTGCTCAACGCCTCGCTGTAAATTATTTGACATACCGATTTTAAAATATAAACATGAGAAATTCTTTTATACTCATACGATCCCGTAAATTATACAATCCAGTGTGTGTAAGTTAATATAATCCGAGTGATACATTTATTTATTCGTATCCCTCGCATAAATATGTTCTAGTGTTGAATATGAAGGCGTTTTACATTTTAATTACATTAAATGTCGTGTGATATAACGGAATGTTCACAGGCATTGTCAAGCTGCCTATCTATCTATTAACAAATAAAGGGAGGCTTTGAATGGTGTTGACGCGCAGTAGGCGCCTCGCATTGTGGGCGATATAATGCAGACGGCACGCTATACTACTGAATATTATTCACCTCAAAATAGGCCTCTGGTCCCCATTTATTCATAGCTAAGTGGCTCACTATATATTTGAGGAGAGAGAGGCTTGTTTCTGTATAAATAAATACACGTGAGCATTGATTTATAGTTCGTTTCATACACGCGTATATTGAAGTGTGCGAGGAGATAAAGGAGATAAATTAAACTTTTGAGGAGGATACCTCATCATTATCAATATTTTATAAGTCTGAAAATAAAAAAATACGAAAGATCAGACCTATCATCGTGTTGCGTAAAAAGTATCTTCGGTTGTTTTAGGTTTACAATTTTCATATGAGTGTTTCATAAGTTTGTCGCTTTCGCATTTCTTTTTCTGGTAGTCTTAGTGTGGGATTGCTTAAATATTGTACAAAAGAATGTCCTTACTGTCCCATTATCTCCGCACTTGATTGGTGTGGCTCGTGGTTCGTAGAGGCGACGGATGTTCGCGACTGGGGCGACAGTTCCGCCAGGAACCTCCGCTGCGTCGCCGCACACAGAGCCAGCGCTTGCGATGGCCGACGGAACGCTGCGATTATCATTGATGGTCGACTGCAACACAATATTGATTCTATTTATCAATTAAATTTCAAACTAGCTAATAGGTTTAACCCTTTAATGCCATGTAAATATATAAGTAGATGCATTTTGTTTCCATGAATCACGCCAGAAGTATAATAACTTTATAATACCTACAGCATTTAAATCTGGTACCTTTTTCTGTAAGTTTTAAATAAGGATTAAGTTTTAAAGTGTGTCCACCTGTATGTGCATTGCGTCCTAACAATAACAAGTGTTACAGTGATGTTGCTTTGCGCAATCGAACCTTGAATGATTTGATATTAGTGCTGAATATGAGTGTTGATTGATGTTAATAAGATACTGCGTATAAATATATTAGATACTTGGTATTCAAATTTCCGGCTAGCTTGGCTTCAATGTCGCTGGACATGCGGCGGCTGTTAGGCTGCGAGTGGGACTGAACCAGCGGCTCCGTCGTAGCGCCCAGCATCGACCGGGTGCGCTCTCGGAGTTGAACCAAGTCCGAGTAGCTGGACTCGTCGCTGTTTGATAGGACAGTCATTTATAATTAATTGTCATTGAGAATCAGCCCTAATAGCCTAGAGGTTTTAAATTCGGTTTTCAACCAGGGAATTTTGGTTCACATCCTGGCACGCATCGTGAGGAAATCACACCTTAGAGTTTAACATAACGTTATTTAATGTGTGCGAAGTCAACGAACGCGTAGTTAGCCAGCGTAGAAGGGAATGGTCCTGAGACTCCTCATTGTTGAGATGACGAGGAAACTCGTGGCCAGAAGTCGAATAATAAAAGAGTTGAAAAAATGTTATCAATTAATTTCATCAAATGTTTATTACATTTAAAATGTCTGAATAAAATAATGATGAGATTTTAAATATGTTCTGAAATTGTTATGGTTGTTTAATGTTCTTTTCTTATTACGTACTTATACTTATCACAGAGTTATTTCGCTCTAACTTGCCTTGCTAAGTCATAAGTTATGTGGACACCTACTGGACTCGTGATTATAGTAAATTGCATTGACACGAACATTTTTCCTATGATTTTCAAGTTACTGAGTATAGTATAACGCATACATTCAATGGTACATTCCATATGATGGGTTCATATCGATCACGCAACCTTTTAAATTATTTCGCTTTCGTTTTGTTGCTTGATTTGTAATAAGAGTATCGTGCTAGTATGTAACAAAACCGTGCAGGCAACTGGGGTATAATAAGGGTCTTTGGAACATCGATCACAGATTCTTGAGGACCAGGTTTAAACTCTTCCTCTCCCAGTATGACTGGCTAATATATCCAGACACTAATCTACCGCGCTCAGGTTACCCCTATCAGTACTGCTGTTTAGCAGCAGACAACTGCAGTGGTAGTGTTTCCGAAAGCGAAGCCTGAAAATTTTTGAAAACTAGCCGTTCTGATAAACTATCGTTAATATTTAAATAAAATATTGATGATTACTTAGTGATATAAGGATAATTTTAGGAGTGACAAATATTTTATATAAATACACGTAATTGTTTGCACATCGAATGCCAATATATCATATCAGGATAATTTTAGGAATGAAATAGTTTATATAAATACACGCAATTGTTTATGCAACGAATGTATATAATATTTAAATACTACATACATATACATAAAATATTTTGATATACATAAAAGTCATTGCAAGAATTAGGTTATCGGACATCTCAAATACGAGCACTATTTTAAAATCCTATTTGATCGCGGAGAATAAAACATCATGTCGTTGGATACACTTCTGTGAATATTGTATATATAGTTGATGGAAAATAAACATTAATACACAAGTACAAACATCCTATGCTACCCATGTTTAAAGAAGCGATATGAACTGTCGCCGTATTGAACTATCGCGACTGGGAGTCTGCGAGCGCAAAATCTTCAAAATGTGCATCCGTTTGCCGGAAATATCCCCTAAGCCTCGTTGTACGCTCGCCGCAGTGGCTGAATATGAAAATATAACGCTTTATATTTATTTTATCCATGAAACGCTTTAAGAAAATATTGAATAATATTTATTTCTCATAAATCAAAAAGACGTATGCATAAGAGATTTGAGCGCAATGTTATGTTTACATTTTCACTATTGTTGTTGCCGTTGTTATGTTGATTGCGAACTGTAATATTGAAATTTGTTTATTGGATTCTACTGAAAAGATAATACGTTTGCACGTAATTCAACGTAACTATCTTAACGCATGTACAGTTACTTTTGCAAGCGATTTATGACATTTTTAAAATCTAGTCTTTGTGATTTTAATATTAAGGTATGTATGGTACATGTATGGGAATCCACCTAATACAATACATACTCTATATTCTTCAGCATGTCCATTGTGATGATTGGAATATGTAGTTTCTCTGACAAAATAGAGAAATTGATGAGATAAGGGTTTTAAAAATATTTGTATAGCTAAGTTTATGAATATAAAAATGAAAATTTTAAAGTCCTACCAGTATGGTTGCAACTGGGATTGCATAAAGATAAGCGATAAACAGATATACGAGTGGATGCAAAGTAGCCGCTATTTAAATGAAACTTTAATTAAATCGTGAGCAGTTAGATGTTTACTTTGTACGCAAAATAATATACGCCAGACTTAAAATTGCGTCCGGGCAAATTAGTTGCTTTATTACTGAGCTAGATTCAACTGGCGAATAGGCACTTAAGGTATTTATATAGAATGAGATTGATATAGCCGTAGCTGCAATATCATCGTTCCACTGCTGGGCAGGGCATTAGCAGCATCCTAAGCCCTACACCTACTACATATTGATTGATAAAGATATGGGGATTGCAAGGAATATAAAGGCTTTCCGAACACTTCTCGACGCCTAGAAACCTTACTGATAGTTAGCCATTAATAGATACCCAAAGAACTATTGAAGGCGGATGTGTGATGATATTCTGTGATTTGTTCACTCGTCATGTCGACATGCGCTTCGTGTATTATATATTTTACATTTAGCGCTCGTCTTGAATACTTGTAAGATAACTTTATCAACCTTTTTATCGTGCCGCTGTCGAATACGGGTGTCCTCTCAGACAGAAGGATTAAGTCCACAGTCAACCACGCTGGCCAAGTGCAGGTTGGCAGGCTTGTTTGATAAATGATATGCATCAAGGAAATCAGTTAAAGTAGGAACAATAATATTGAACTTATAAACCGCTACGGGAAATAATTGTGGTATACTATAATTATTATCATATTGTTAGTTTTATAGTAAATATTGTGGTCACGGTGTGTTTTTATATAAAGTTCTAGTTATATTACTCAATTAAACTTCATACTTCAATGAACTACTTCATATATAAAATATAATAAAGATTGCGAAATTTAGCGCTACACGAGATCTCAAAACCATCCCGCAAAATAATGGAGACTAGTGACGAGATAGATTAATTTATGACTTCATCGCGTCTGGCGTGATAAACATGTTATATTTTATATACGAAGATATTTTAGAGTGATTTTTAAATATTAGTTAGTGGCAAAAATTATCAAAAGCAATGTATTAACTATATAAAACAAGTAACATGTCAGTTAGTAATGACAGCGATGAACGAGTTTGAGGTGATTATAATGGAATCGGGTCCGGTACCTGTCGTTGTCATTCTCCTCGTGCACTGTGGCCATGTCGGTGACAGTGATGCTCGGCGCCGGCTCGCCCGCCTCGCACACTGGACCTCGCTTGCTGGGAATCATCTACAAAATGAACCGCGATTACAACAAGCAAACAAGTCAGTTTTGAAACAAGCGCTTTCGACCGCCACGCTTTATCCTCGACGCATACAATAATAATTGCTCCACTCGAGCACACCGGCAACCTGCGGGTGTCCATCTTTGATCTGCACAAATAAAGAAATTTAAAAATGTAATGCACAAAATAAAACTTCCAACGCCCACCTGTCTATTGAATGTTTGCTAGATTTCTTTCTGCAATAATGTTTTTTCATTGCCCTAATCCTCAACGTAGTACTGAAGCGTTCAGCGTCGGTAATTGAATTGACACGATACATTCAAATAGCTTTTAGTACATTTTGTCACGTTTACATATATTATTTTTGTTATGTAGATGTATATTTCGTCACAACGAGCAAACTACTGACGACAAATTTGCAGTTAACGTTAAGGCCAGATTCGGTTTGCTAAGATGTAGTATCGAGTTGTTATCTGTATTAAGAGTATATGTAGATAACGGATAATCCTTTAATGTCTGTTTGTTTGACACAAAAGCCGCACTTCACGCTGTCAATATACCGAATAACTTGATAGGCTGAGCATCAACGTCAATATAACTGCGTAGTAGCGTAGTAGAAATCATCGACAATAATTGGATGAAAATCATATAATTAAAATATAGCTCAAAACAATTATTGAGATCTAATTGTAGTGCACAATACTGGAATTAATATGACTCCAGCAAAGTTAAAGCAAAGATTAAGACACAAAAATTAATCCTCTGATTAAATAAATACTAGTAAAATATGTTATTTAAGTGTTATTTAGTGTATAAATATGTTATTTAGTGTAAAGTTACACCTGCAGCTCTTGGAAATTACAAATGAAAATTTAGTAAAAAAAGTATACGTATATGAAAATACAGCAAATGACCGCGTATTTGTCTAGTTGAGTTAAAAAGTTATTTTTAGTTTTTTCTTTCTTGAAGGATTTGTTCAACAATCTTTAATCAGGTATACTGAAACGGTGTTAAATCTACATCTAATCATTAGACTGGCGGACCAGCCAAGATGGCTGGTCTTTGATTGGACCCAAAGTGAACTGACCTTTTCTTGAGGATCCAAGCGCGATAGGTGTAACATTTCTTTCTTTCAATTTTTCAGTTCTATATCCGAGCACATTTACAAAACATATAACAGAATAGCGTGTATAATGAATTCAAGAAAAGTCGTGCCAATTGTATGTGATAATTTATCTGTTTACAAATGGCTTCACAGTTGAAAAGTTATGACGTGTTTTAAGTCACGATTTATTATGATGGTTTCATATTCAAATTTTGAATACATTTATATTATTATTATTATTACTTTAATATTATTAACGCAAATTTGACCGAACAAGATTTACCTTGAGACACGATCACTAACATAATTTATGTATTGATAACTGGAAGACGTAAACTACTCGAAACTGGTTATTATATTTTTAAAATATTTGTACTAATAGATACAAAGATTAAAGAGTAAGTTTGTTTGTGTTGTGTCGGCCGGGCGGTGCGCTCTAAGGTTGTTAGGATGTTGAATAAGTTTCTGAATTAAGAGAACTGAAAGTTTTCTCATCTCGAGATTACAGCAAAGTGTTTACCGTTTGGCTGTAGGATGCGGCCGCGTCGCCGACACCCCTCTCTAGGTGCGTACCGTTAAAATGTCGACGATATTGAAAAATGATATCTCTCATTTTCATTTATCTTTTCTATATAGGACTATATATTTTCTATATAACTACACATAAAGGACGTTATTCTCCGTGTAGTTATCTACGTCTACTTAAAAATGTCTGTCTACTTAAAAATACTTTTACTTATAATATATTTTCAAAACTAGAAACTCAGTTGTAACAGGTAAAAAATTAAATAAAGATCTTTGTAATCATCAGTTCTATCGGTGAAGATATACCATATTTCCTTTGATGCTTATATGGTTGATTAGTTTAGGTAATCGAGCGGAGCATTGTGTTTGGGCCTGTTTTGTTATGATAATATGTAACTATCGATGTGCAGTGGAATCCCTAGCGGTAACATCGGTATTTTCATAAAATATTTGCGTGAGTGTATCGCACCTGATGCCGGCGATGTCGCTGCACTCTAACTTGCCGTGATTTACGCAAACAAAAGCCACTAACAAATATTGAAGTAAAAAGGTGAGTTAAAGATATGGGTGTCATTATGTATAAGGCGTTCTCGGTCTCGTTGTCGGGGAGGAGCGATTTTTCCTACTTTACTGCTCTGTTTCTTTACCTGTTGTATAAATTATTAAACATTATAGGGGAGATGTTTGAAGAAAGCATTAGAGATAATGCTATAAATGTCATATATAGAGGACGGCGACGGACGGTGAAAAATATATTTCAACTTTATTCTAACATTTGACAACGTAATATGTTTTCTAAGAGGGAAAAAACAACGGAACAAAAAGAATTTGAATTGTTATAAACAAATTAAAAATAAAAGGAGTTCCGTTTGCCACAAATTATGTAGATTCAAAAGGAATACATACATTAATTCCATTAACAAATCAAAAAAACATAGACATTTTCAAAACAATGTAACTGGCGAGAAGTATTTCAAAAGTTATTAACAATTTGCTAATGTCCCTTTTAAAACTGTCATATCGCCCTCGTCCATTAGTTGAAAGTAGTTACGTGACAAAATTTTCATAAGTTATCATTGTTTTATTGGCATGGGGTGGTTTAAAATCAGGCAGCCAACGGGAATAAAAAATGGAACCGTGTGATGCCATTGGTGGCCGAATTTTGATATTATAAAGTTCAATGAACTTTTACAAATACGACATCAGTGATACTCGATTAGAATATTACTTTCTAGCCAAAATGAATGTTTCAAGATACAACCAAGTTTTCGTTTATTTTATCGTGATCGGAAAACAGTGTAGTATTGTAAAAGCAAACATATCAGAGAGGCTCTTAGCAGTAGCATGCGTGATTCGTCTTAATTTGCGCCAGTTATGTACGTTCTACAAATAACTGAAGGCGTGTTTGGATACGACGACGCGGTTTGTATCTTCCGCGACAATGCTAATATTTTAGGTAACTGGTAATATACAATTTCAAGTATCTTGAAAACAAAAGAAAGTCCTTGGTCTTAGTTGGTTTTGTTTGGGAGGTAATTACCACATTATACTGCTCACTCCTGCTGCTCACTCCTGCAACTGCGCCGTTTACACGAGAAAAAAGTGTTATTTATTTTAAAAATATGTTTATCATAATAACTACATACACAGTCGAATTAACGAAATCAAGGGAACTATCTTGGATTTTTTTTAACATTTTGTGTTTAATAGATCGTAATAGTTAATCAAAAGCAAAATACAAAGCGTAATATAAAAAAAAGAGTATAAACTTGTAATAACTTAGTTTATTTACACTTATTTGTTGCGTAAGTAACGATAGAGTGAAAACTATTTAGGTATGTTATGTTCACAATCTTAACGATAAGTGATTAAACATTTATAATTGTATCAACAATATTTCAAACTCCACAACAGCAGTAAATTACAATTCAATTGTACTTACCATTGGCTATCGTACAATACAAGGTAGGATGAAAACCAATTTGTTTCTAACTAATTCAACCACTAAAGCGAGCGGTATTCACGAGTGAACACCATTTTCCCACTTGGCTAACTGAATTTCTAGCATTCAATCAAGTTGCCGCACACTAATTATCTGATCAATTTATGAAGCACGACTTTAAAATGAAACCGTTGACTATTCCATTACGTATTAAAATATACACAAACCACGAATCAGAGACAAAAAAAGGTTGGCGTTAACTTGTTTTATAATTTCTTGAAATTCATTATAAAACTCTTTGACGGTGATAGCTTTTGGCACGAAAACGGGCGTTTACAAAATATTTTTAGAGTTTGTGTAGTTAGTCGACTTACAAAACTGGCTCAAAGAGCTTTGCTGTCCACTACAAAGCCATGGCGCGTTACACATGTGTCCCTGTCACGCGGCGCCGTGCCACTCGCACGCTGTGTCCGCCTAGTGCTGTGTTTTGTCTAGTCATTACCAAAAGAGAACCGTGTCCAGGAGCTCTAATAATTAACAACAATAGATCTAATGGTCAACAATAAAAAGAGATGAGAAAAATGCATTTACTACTTATATGGCGTTTTTTTAAGAAATTTCTTGAATTATTACACATTTAATAAATCCGCTGTAGTTGAAATATAAATTGAAAGTAATGTACCTACGCTAAGTGCCACAAATTGCCTAATTATAACGACATTAATAAATTAATTAAGAGTCTCCTTTTTGTAGCACAGCTGTGTAAAAATATTTTTCGCGGAACACAAAGGAAGGTGAGCTGATACCGCGTGAAATTATGTTTCATAAAATGGAGTCGAAATTTTTTATCCCGCTTTGACGTTGAGTTAATTCAATTTATTGTCTCTCTTAAAATGAGACTCCACCGTAATAATATTTATAGGGTTACCTACGGCTTGTTGATATGCCCCAAAAAGCCAATGCAGAAGCGCACCAGCTCTCCTAAGTGATTCGATACACTTTCAATATGTTTCATTAGAGAACACCGTGCTACCTTATTCAATCATATCGGCAGCGCGACGAGCGCTCGAGTCGCGAGACTTCCACGCAGCGTATCCGCGCACTTTGCTCCATTCTCGCGTAATCAGTTTTCCTGTTCAAAATGCGATACACAAGCAATTTAAGTGAGCATACCTCGTTCATTATATTGCGCTTTTCTGTGATACATTTTCCATTACTAAGTGCATTTTGTGGCAACTCGTCTAGTATAATACTACTGAATTTTCATGTAAAATATTCTGAGCCAACAACACGTAATACTCATTTCAATGCGATAGGAAATCGTTGTCGTGACTATTTTATTGTACTTCGGTCGATAGTCTTCGAATGTTTCCGTTGCGCCGCTTGTGAGAAGGAACCGCTTCTTCTCGAACGCTGTCTGCGTCCTGTGTAGCAGGAAATGGTAATTACCGCCTAATCTCGCCCGAAGCGCAGGGCGGCCCGACGTCCGGATATGAACTTCCGTTATGAACAATTTAGCGCGCGAAATTGGACGACGTTACGTCCTGCATTCACGTGATTCAGATGATACGACGCACACGTGAATGTGCACTGGCATATGCAATATATGTACAGCCTGCAATCGTTTTGCTCCATTCACGGCAACGATTTGCCTCTACGAATAAGTTAACTCGCCCCTACTGAATACGAATCGCGTGAAACCTTTTAACGGGACTGTCTAGGAAATTGCAGCTTTACTCAATTTAAAGAACGACGAGAAAAAAGTAATCCCAAAACCCATTTCGCTTCAGAAAAAAACTTTAATCATAACTTGAATGGAAAAAGCAATTCACCTCTAAGCTATAACTTCCAGGACAAATTCATAACTAGTTCACTTAGATAACGCGTCGCTTGCTCTTTTTCATAGCTCATTTTTAAATATGTTAGAAATCTATTCTGCATTGTTTTCCCTGCGCTCTGATATAATATATTGCATTGCGAGTCGAATTTTTTAATGATGACAGCATGAATAACGTCTCAATATTTTCGCAAATATTGTGAATAGTAGGTACTTTATTTATATAATTTCATATGTACTTTAACAATGTCATCATTGGCATACTTCAAACGCTTTACATTATGGAGAACTTCAAGAAGTGCAGTTTTCATCACGACCTTAGCTTTCACGGTCACGAGTGATATCTAATCTTAAAAATAACCGTGGTTTTGTAAAAAAAGCGCGTACCAGGATTTAAACCGCAGACTGCGGAAATGGGGGCGGCTAATTTGTAAACCGACAGGTTATAACATGTGTTTTATTAGTCTTCATATGAAGTGGAAAAAATGTTATAATGTACCTACATTATGACAAATGTCAACGAGCATAAAATGTTCTGCGTTGCTATTAATATCCTGCTTTGCGATGTCATACGAGGAAATAGAGCGTTGTTATATCCGACTTTATTTCACACGTAGTCGTTTTTGCAGTACCTATGTATGCCGTTATGTTGAGAAGCACCATACATTGCAATGGATGTAAACTGCGTACTCAAATCTAAGCTTGAATAATAATTTGATCAATGGACATTGAATATTTAAAGCTTCGTATTATATATTTACGTGACATACAGTAGAAAGCGAGTAGTTTCATGGTATTCGCTCAAGTTTAACGCTCTATAGGTACTTTGTAAGTAGAATTCCATACCTGCGAGTCATATTCTTGTGCACTGCGTTCGAAGGAATTGTAAAATATTTGTATGGCTTTAGGATTTATCAATTCTTTACAAGTTCTTTACATAAAATGCAGTGTTTCTTAACATTTTTTTATCTATCTTTTGCGTTCCATAAATTTCAATTTATCATCCAAAAAATGCCATCAGTAGCTGCGAGATTCGTACTCAAAATTATACACCTTTTTGTGTTAAACTTTACATTTGAATGTTTTGGAGTATTAAAAATCGTGTTATTAGATTTATACAAATCTTAAATTGAATTAAGTTCTGACTGACGAAGGTTGTTGACTTAGAGGGGCGGTGGAAGTAACCGCAAAACGTCGAGACAGTGATTTCCGCTTCAAACTAGGCTGTGGCTGAACCTCAAATCGCAATTTAATACAGTTTATTACTAGCGATTTATAAAATTCCATTACTTTCAATAAAAGTAGATTTGTATATAATAATATTGATTTATGATAAAGCAGATAATTAACACTGAATACTGGATGATCGATTTCAAACTTAATATTTACCAATCTTCATAATAATATTTGTAATATCCGTGGCATTGATTATTTATTAGGGCGGGTAAGTGTGCATATTCGTAAATGTATTAGTATACCAATTTGAAGTGAGTTGACACTCTTGAAATACCTGAGTACGAGCAGTTAGCTTTTCAATTACATCACTGATCAATTCGCCAATCGTTGCTTAGAGAGTTGGGTGCAAAAAAATTCTATTACTTCCAAAACTAAAACTCGGATATGACTTTCTTTTGTTTTTGGTAAAGGATTTTTTAACGAATAAACTGCAAAGCTATTATTAAACACATGTTCAGAAACATAAGGAGCTCTTTTGATATGAGGGTTAAATTATACATATGTAGATCAGTTTCATTAATCTGCTCCATGAACTATTTTAAATAGTTTCTGTTAGCGATATTCACTATACCCATACTTATGTTAAAAAATATGATTTTCGCCGACAATCGCGTGAATTTATGATGTGCTGTAAATACTGCATTTACAATGTGCTTCAAAATACTGCGCAATGTGACATTCGTTGATAGATTCGCGTAGTACAATTATAGTGAAATTTAACAATTCTGTAAATGTAAATTCTGGTCGCAGCTCGAGCTCGGCTAATGACTGCCATTCATTGCGATCTGCGCTGATACGAAGCTATTGTTGCAACTGCTGTCCTCGTCTTCCGCATACAGTGGACTTAATCTTGTTGGATAATCACAGATCCGTTACCTGCTCGTCATCGATACACTATCATTTAATGTGCCATGACACGTGTATTCACGTGTACCGTCTGAAACGTTGAATCTGTTCCCATTGTATCGTCACCAAGTGTATGCAAATGGTGGTCGCTATTCGGGCGAGGCTAATGACCGCTATTCATCGTGATCTGTGCCGATACGTAATCATTGAGCGATTAAGTTCACCGTGAAAGATTCAACATTAGTGACTAATTATAAAATTACCAGAACATACCTATTGCTACACTGACATTCAAGGTTTTAGTTGATATATTATAGACCATTTAAACAATAACTAATTTTTTAACTAGAATAGACATTGAATGTAACGGTTACGCGGTGTAAGAACTGAGCAGCAATTCGTTTCATATTACAATCCTGTGAACGCCATGTTGGTTACAATTCGGACATAGTTAATGACCGTCATTCATTGCCATCTGCGCTAATATGAAGTTATCATTGCGCCTACAAACTTCGCTCATGGGCCACCGTTAGTCAATTTAAACTCGCTGTCACAGACTAAAGGTTATCGATCATTAGTATACAAACTATTCATTATCAGTATCAGTATTCGTATATTATCTACTAAACGAATTTGATACATTGTCGTCGTTACAACACCCCACATATGCAAACATTGTGTAATGGGTAATATAATATTTGTATATGTATTTATTACGTAGCTTGTGGCAGTTAAATAACAGTGTTCGTATTGTTGTTTCTGTGTTTGTGTTTATATTCAGAAGGATTGGAGCTCGAGGCCACTCAATTTCAAGAGTTCGGGGCTAGTAACGCATCAGTTTCTAATAGGGGCAGGACCTCAGTTCAGTTTGAAATTAAATGAAGAGAGAGCACTCATTATCTGTTAATATGAATAGGTAACTATTATTTTCATAACAAAATAACAATTCAGACTTTTATCGGAATAAATTAATCATTAATTTGGTAACTATTTTTAATATGATTGATAATAGTTTTTTGTGGTAATCTTTATACTCGTACATATGACATAACTGCAATAGTTAGATATATGCTATCGCGACATTTTTTGTAGATATTGATATGTTCTTTAATATTGTAGAACATTTTTTCTTCTATCATCATGTTAGAATGACATCTAACGGCATTTTTTTTTCCACCTTGGGTTACATTATTGTCGTTTTAGTTAGGATCCTTATCTTTTTCCTGTAACTAATATAGCCTATGTTGATCAGTGATAATGTAGCATTCAAATGGTGAAAGAATTTTTGAAATCGGTCCATTAGTTTTTGAGCCCATTCCTTACATACACACACACAAAACTTACCTCTTTATAATATTAGTATGAAGTATGATAAGTACATTATCAATTAAGTACTAAAGCAGAAAATCCCTTTATTTATGAATATAAATTGATTGTGAACTTCTCTGATATTTTTTTATTTTCCCAATGGTTATATTGATTGGCAGTTTTTTTAATCTAAACGCGTGTGGTAATGTTGCACTAATTAACGGAATTGTTGAAATTTTAGAGTAAAAGATGATCGCAATTCATTTTCGCTACATAATTATTATTATGTATAATTTGTTTAATACATTATAATTTTCATGAAAATTGTATTATAAAAGAGGCATAAATATCACGTAGTAAAGTTTGTTGTTAAATATCATTGGAGGAACATATCAATAAACCAGAAAACTTAACAATAACGCTTATATGTAAGTTATCGCGCTGTGGACAATATGTAGCAAACAGTTCGAAATCAGCACTTCGAAATAGCATTGGTCAAAATGCAATAAAATTGAGTCTAAATGATTCTGATATTCAGAGAGCGAGAAACGAATGGCCGGCTGGTTATTGTCAGCTCTTGTACAGACTCCAAATGGACTGCGCTCGTTCAATTTCGATACTTTCACAACACAATAGACGGGAGTAAGGCGTGTGCACTCACCTGTCAAATTAAAAAAAAAATCACTTGCATATTCAAAATAATCTGATAAAGGCTCAACGCAAAAGGTATAAAGAGTCAATGGGTTTCAATTTATTGAACTTTTAAGCGGCCCGTGTTCGAACACACAGCTATTCGATTAAAATATTTTATAATAGCCTTACCGGCAGCTTCAACAGAGGATGTTTTGATTAAAATAAGGAGTTAATTATATTTTTTACCCGTTGTGATTATTATTTTTCATACTATAAAGACTGTTAAGTAATAGTTGGTCAGAGTGGACGGAAAATAGTCATCATACTACTTTTTTGCTGTACAGGTCGTCGTAGTCAAAGTACAATGGCCCTTGTTTGTTGAATTTTCTCTGGAGTTTCTTTCGCAATGAGGGTCTATTTTACTTAAGGAAAGGAATAGCATATTTCATATAAATTTAGAATATTTCATATAAATTAATCTATAATATAGTTAAGAATATAACAAGGGATGAAAGATTGCCTTGAATTTATTTAGGTTTTTGGTCCAACTTGAAATGACGTTAAACGATTGGCTATTTTTAGAGTAATAATTTAATCGAATCTATTTCACATCCTTTTAAGATGAGTGAGACATTATTCATATAAAATCTAGTGTGGCGCTAGTATTCAACTGTAAGAATATTTATTCGTAAAAATTTCGTAAATTTAGAATTTTATTTTAACTTCTGTCACTCATATCGCATGTGAAACTTATAACCGACTTTAGCTGCCTTTTGTTATTAAAAGACGTCAAGTTAACTGACGCATGTAGATTGCTGGGGCTGTAGTCGCTAAACAACATATTTTTCTTCGTTTCACCGATGCTGAAAAGTGGAACGCATCGGATGGCATCCTTGCGGTGGTGATGTCGACGCGTGCTACTTAGCTGACTTCTGTTTTAATTCTCGATAACCCAAAGAGAAATATCGCTTTCGTGAAAAGTTGCATTTCGAAAACTCTGCCAGTTTGTCATGCTTTTTTACTATAAAAAAAATCTGGCTAATCTGACAGGATCACTACCTACAGGACAAGCTGACCAAAAGTCGATATTAATATACACATTTAAACATTCCGTTCCATTATGATTTACCAGAAATTCCGTACAAACAATCACCCCAGCGTGCCGAACTCTAACCAACTGAGCTTTACTCAAAACATAACTATCAGTTTCATGATATTCAAAGTTCAAACGCAATTAATTATATCCTTACTAATAGTTTAAAATTCATTGTATCTGCATACATACGTATATATTGTTTGAACGCATTTGTTATTAGAATTTCCGACATAAATATATGTGGGCTATGTTATATTGAATGTTGTAAATAAAATTGCCTTTTACTGAGTTTTAATTTTAAACAACAGGAACAGTGATCTAATTAATACGAGTACATTATATTTCGACATTGAATGTTTCTTGGGAGTTTTCTATATCAAATACACATGTACATTGTACATGGTCGTTAGAACCGAGCCTGCGGTCCAGTGTAACAAGTAAATCCTTCAGGGCATTAACAATCTGATTCCGACCATACAGGATACTATTGGTGTTATACGGGTGTTAGCGTGAACTTGATGTGAACGCACTTTGAAGGACTTAGATGCATTCCATTAGCGTCATACCAGTACGTGAATGTGTCTAAATCTCTTTGGAGCTCTACGCAACCAACCATCTTCACATCATCAGCGTATACAAATGTATTGAACGTTCGAAGCAAATGTAACTGTTTCTGTTATATATTTATTTTAAAGCAACTTTTCAGGTAAAGTTGTTGAATCCGCGACCGAATTTCGTTGTTAACAAACAAACATATCATCTTACGCGAATATAGACTACATTAAAGTACCCCTCAGCTAAGCCAGACCAGACTTAATGAATATCAAAATCACATTATCATTATTAATATAGTATCGCGAGGTAGGAAAAGAAAGTCAGGTTTGTAAGGATAGATATATTTGGCACTCGGTCTTTTAGCCTACTGTTTGTTATTATTTTTTTATGCGAAGAAAGTAGCATAGCTAGCTAGCTAGCAAGCTAGCAGTCTGCAATCACGACTGACTGCATCCAACCTCTAATAGGACTAGGAATAGGGCTGTTAATATGAATTCAGTTAGTAATCGGTGTTAATAAGAAGTAGTTTGTGAGTATTAATTAGTAACAGAACTGCAGGAATGGGACTGTTAGTAATATTAGTCCAGTTAGTAATTATTATTACTCGTATTTCTAACAAATTTTCGTCGGACTATGGACTATGTCGGACGGGCGATTATGCATCGGAAATTTGATTGGATTTGAGATAATACAGGTACAACTGTGCTAACAGAGGTAAACCTAACCAAAACACATTTATCAAGTTATATGAAACCATTATCACTGGTTTACCTCATCGAACATATCTACATATGTTTATATTTTTTAATAGAACTCTGAGGCACAACATAACGAACAAATGTATTGTTTCCTTTTAAAAACTTTTTTTCACACTGAAATTTTAATGGATTTTTCTCCTCTGAGGATTTACGAAAGTGAATTACTTATAATATTATTTGTATTTCAATTTAAAGCTGTAGGTGCTCGTTTCATGTTATATTTCGAGCTCTTTCAGTGCCGTATTATTCCTTTTTTACAGTCAAAAGAATCTCGTTTCAATTTTATTTGAATAAAGTTTCATTTGTCTGGTTTCAGCTGTTTTCGGTTCTAAGCTTTTGTTTTCTGTTAATAGGTTAAGGTTTTCCTGTATTTCATTCGTACTTATAAACACAAGGTATTGGAAATATGAAATTGGAAGAATAAGATTATTGCTTATAATATTTATTTAGAAATCTAGTTCTATTGGGAACCTTTCATGGTGAGTCGTCATCGCCGAGGACATTTGCAACCCTAGAGAAGCTACCAATTTGATAATCCTTGTATGCGACACAATAAATACAACAATTTGTTTGTAACATATTTATTTGTTAGTTTTTTAAGTAGTTATTGATTGTTTGGTACAAGTAACGCCATCTCGTGGCGGCCTTTATAAGTATGAATGTAAGGTGTATGTAAATTTTTGTAGTATAAAAATGTTATAGTCAGTTATATAGTAAGTTATACAGTTAGTCATATAGTCAGTTCAAGATTTTCGCTTGTGAATACACGTTACGGTTTTCACACAGTTTTTGTCGTGCGTTCATCAGTTTTTCTTGCAGCATAGTGCGCGTTTCCTTGCAATCCTAAAGGAGAGCTTTTTAATATAAACTTTTTGCATTTTTTTCAAAAAGTTCCCGGACAAGTAGCCATTAGGGCGGATCATACAAAAGTGCTGCTTTTTTAACAGATGTAGCGTTATAAAACGTATCTATTATTTTCACTTAGTCGAACCTTGTGCAATGGTTTTAACTACTTTTTATATGATACATGCCGATTAGGTACATAATCATAACAATAACATTACAATCAGTGTACAAAATATCATTGCTGTTCTCTTATAATACAGTAGGTGAAGTGCTTCGAACAAGTCGGCGGGCATGTTGTCTTGCGTGGAGTTCGCCGCACATTTTGCAGGTTTCGTCGACAACGAACCAGTTTATATATCACGGTTCGGTTGACGCGAAACCCGAATTATGTACGGATTCTTCTTTCAAAGTTCTTCGCTCTTCGCTTTTCTTTTTCTCTGTCTCTAAAAATTATAATAATAAGTCTGGCACATCGCACACGTCCATCTGATACCGAACTAGGTGAAGCCTGTATTGTGAATAACAGCACATGTACATAATATGTATGTATATAGATAATTTTACACCCAGACACAGAAGCAATACTCGTACACATAAATATTTATCTTGGATGGGATCGAAATTACGACCATGGTTCAGCAATTGGGTCACCAACCACTGGACTAAAGGGCCCGTACAATATGTAAGCAGAAACGATTTTTTATTACAATAAAAAATTGTTACATTATGGATAAATACAATTACACAACAAACAAATGCAATGAGAATTGTCTTAGCATTAGTCAACAAAAATCAGCTAATCCACAAGTGGCCAAGGCCAGTGTGACACTGAGACCTAAAATCCTGTCACTATGAGAGGAGACTTGTGTCCAGCAGTGGAGTAATAAAGGGATGAAAAAATTATTTTAACTATATAGTGACAACTGTCGTACCCATCTATGAATCATTACAAGTTTACGACAATAGTTCTATATAAAGGGTCAAGCAAGGCAAATATATCCGGGTAAACATATAATAATTACGACACAGTTTTAGTAAGAAACATTTTCAAATAAAGAAACCGTATCGCTTTTATTGTTTTTCGTGCACGATATTAACGCATGCCTAAACATTTTCTCGCTCAACAGATGACCAATTGTTCGTTCTCCCATAACGGCAGCCGCTGAAAGTTTTCCCATTTATTCAGTACTCATACGTCAAGTGTGGAAAGCGGAGGGGCTGAGCGGGAGGCGCCGCGCGGCGGCGGGCGCCCGACGCGTTCCGGCACGATAAGGCGGGCGGCCTATTGTTGCAGCGTCGGCGCACGTTTCCTCCGCAGTCGTCGAGTCTACCGCTTTGTTCCCCGCGTAATGAACAAACTTATTCCCGAGGCTAATGCCACAAACGGTCCGTTCGCGGAATTCACACTTTGCCGTTATCGTTGCGAATTGTCATGTCTAAACGAAGGTAGCGCTTAAACTCTACTCGTGAAATCATAATAGCCCGATACCTGTAAGCTCTTTTATTTGAATAGTGTCCGCAAACGGCGAATCGTAGACACACATGAACGCCGTGTGTCGATTGGGTTGTTTGAGGAAGACCCGAATCCTCTTATCTGTTTGAATATGTGATAATTAATGTTATGCTTGGTTTGATATATCAATATTGAATTAATAACTACCTTCTGAACACGTGGGTCATTTGAAGACCCAATTAATAGGGTTAAAGTGACATTTGTCGAATTAATTGTTTTGTGCATACTGTCCATGTCAAAGACATATTGTTGCATTTCACGTTTGCTGGTTGTCTTGATTCGCTTTTCTTCATTATCTGAAAAAAAAACACAAGCATTAAAATATTATTTTGAATGTTTGAAATATTATCTTGGACATGAAACCGTCGCATTCGCAGTGATTTTCTGTATATTTCAATGAGTAACTTTATAAGGTGTATTACAAATATGAGATTTTCCAGAATTATGTAAAACCCTATTCGACAATTCTTAAAGCTGTGTGCCGGTGCCGTTGTTCGGTCGTCTCCCACTAAGGTACAACTCTCTGCCTTTAAATGTACTTTCATATTATGCATTCTCCGAGGCGCCAACACTTTTATTCATTCGCTTACATTCAAAAATGCTCATAGAATGAGCGCTCCTTTTTCAATAACGAAAAATTTGAGAAGAACCGGCAATAACTCTGCAGGGAGAAAATCGTATTTCGATCGAAAGAGGGCAAATCTTTTATGTAATATCAGATTGTCATCGCGATTATTACAGGCAAATAGAATACGCCGGATCAGTAAGTAGGTTATCTTCCTGCTTCCTTTGGCTGAAATCACTTTATTGGATGTTCCGCGGAACCCACTTGTTTTATTTTTCGCCTCGTCACTTTTAAAATGCTGCATACCTACACAATATTTATTGAGGTGCATTTATAAATCATTTTTATTCGAACCCAAAATAAAATATTTTCATTGTCTTATTAAAACGAGATCGTTATATGAGATATTAAAAAAAACATCTATTACGGTAGGATTGTTTTTGTAATATGAGAGAAGTCATTGATACTCGTATTTCGGATTTAGTAAAATATTACATAAGAGAAGAAAATGTACGAACAACATCGACAGGTAATAGTTGTAGCTTTCAATTGTGCCAGTAAATTAGTATCGTCTCGGTGAACATAGAACTTATAAGGCGACAATTTAATGAACTCATATGTTCACGCTCTGGAGTTGCCAACGATTGTTCCGCGTAGAGTCGAGAATACTCGAGCGCAATGTGCGCGAGCAGATGTGCGGAAAAATCACAGATTATTAGCCGCCAGCTACGAGACGCAATGCAACGACATATTCATATTTAAATGTCAGGTAACTGCAGCCCGGGTGCGTTAACTCATGTGTGCCTAACGACACCCCGTATTCCTTGGGAATTCCAATATTACGTTATCACGCTACTAAAACGGATTTCTATCTGACTTATATTGATTTCAAGAATTTAATCGCAATATCTGGCATAAACACTTTTTACATCCCACGGTTGGGATTGTGTCCTTTTCCCAACTGCACAGTTTACATAGAACCTTGTTGGCGATTTTATTAACAAACATATTTCACTTTAATATTACGCTCTTGTTTGTAAGATATTATATTCCATTTTAATAAAATTGCAATAGCGGGACCTGACTGTAAGCTATATTAAAGACCGCATTTTATTGGCAGTTAATCAAAACGAGTAACAAACTACAAAGGCTAAGGAGATCCTCACTTAAATAACCAACTACAATACAAAGGGATAAAAATGCTCGGTGCAATTTTGCGGAGAGTCAGAGCCTCAATCCCGTCGCTCCGGGGAGCTAAACCGAATTTATGGTTCGAAAATTAAACTTAAATTGGATATGGCCAAGTTATTTTTAAGCATTTGCATTTAGAGATTAATTACGCCTTGATAAATTTGATGGTAATTTAATAGAGGGCACGAAGATTCGTTTCATTTCCGTCGTCATAAATAAATTTCAAGTTTGTGAGCATTTCTTGCTTACGTTTCTTACGCTATATTGAAAACAAATCGTCATAAAGATACTCGTAAAGCAATAATTACCGTAATTGTTGTATATATATGTAATATATATTTAAGGTATATATTTATTATTAGTTTTGAGATAGTAGAACATTAAGAGATGAGATATAAGCTACATCTTATAGCGGTATACTGTAACATTTTGAAATCATCAATTAATTGCCATCAGGTGACATAACGCTTGTATCATTTAAAAAATAGATATAAACCTCAGTCGTTTTACTGTCAATTATCACTGCTAATGAAATTATATGTATGATATATGATGACTGATTTACGTTTTCTGCCGTTAAGCAGCTAAGTTTTCATTGAAATAAATACAGTAAGATAAAACCTATTCTCTGACAGACAACGAGGTGCAATATGTACGACTATCTGTGATGACTGTTTATTCCGATATTCGCAAGCGCCTGATAATCCTCTAACATAACACACATTATACATAGGTACGGTTGCTATTGTTTGTCGGATTACCTATTGTGGCTAATAATGTACTAATGGAAGAGTAATTAACTAATTATGCAATACCAGGGTACTTTGGATTGTTCTATTGTTTAACACTGATCAACAGCCATTGCAAATAACGATGTGATAACGTGCAAGTTTGAGTTTCTCTAATTAATTAACTAAAAAACGGGTTATAAAATTATGAATGTTCAAATTGGTTCACGGGCTAAGTACAATATAATCCAAATTGATCCTTTAATGAATAGGGATGCAATAATCCCATGGTCATATTTAACTAATTTTTACCTATATTTATAATATCTATATATTTTTGTCTTTACATATATTTCTATAGATAATTCAGATTCAAATAATTCAGATAGAGGCAGAGTACTTCTTAATAATAAAAGGTTTTTAAAATTTGAAATATTTACATTTTTCTTTTTGAAATTTAAGTGAATGGACCGCATTAATTTTAATTTTGCGGTATTTACCAACATACTTATTTCGTGTGTACTTGTATATGTACTTAACAGTACCTATATAACTTGAAAATGTAAGACGTCAGAAAAGGTTTTGTATTCAGACGAAATCTTATCTAGGTGTCGCGGCAGTAACAAATCCGCCTACGAATCCGCTCGGAGGGGATTCCGGGAAGAACTAGTCGCGGATTTTATTCTCAGACTGCGGATTATGTCCAACACCTTCCCGTTGTACCCTAACAGGTATTTTATACATCTACATTTCATGCTATCGCTAATAATTCCGTCGACGATAAGGCGCATAAAAGCTAAAAGCTTTAAGGCGCATAAAAGCTAAAAGTTGTAAAAAACAAGTGAAACAAAGTTTTTAATAAAACTACACATTCAAAATGTATTCGGTATCTTCAAGCCATTATCTTTTATTTCCTTTTGCTCAGTCTGAGCCAAAGTGGGAGAGTAATTTCCAGGTGTCCCTCAGTTTTTATCATAATTACCTCACATTTATGAAATTTATCTGAGTATATTTATGTAACTTATATGTAATCTAACGGTTAATCGAGTTACTATAAAATCAGGTTACTAAACAGGAACGGTTCAGTAGCACGATGAGATATAAATATCCCGTGTCGATGTAGGGGAGCTCATAGCTAACGTTATATCGTTCGACCAACGAGTGGATAAATAGAGCACATAGGGCATTGGGTCTGAGGCGTACACGCCGGATTTTCTGTCACTGCATGGCTGAACTGAAACGTGAAAACAAAAGGGAAAATTTTAAAATAATAAACAAAGAAACAGTTCTGTTTACATTTGAAATATGCGTCAGCGGAACCAATAGAAAATAATTCATGCCCAGTACCTCTGAATTTGAATGACGTGATCGTGTTTTTAAATTTCCTAAAAGGAAAACAATGTAACGAAACCTACGCATGTTAGAGTTCCCTAATATTCCCTCAGTTGTGTAATCACTGCCATCTCACGCCTGACTACATCGTATACCCTTGCATACCTTATCGTTATAAGAAATAGTTGCAAAATAATGATTAATAAAAAAATTCGATTCGTTTTCTGAACGACTTCGTCATGTTGTTGTATTTCTGAGTAGTAGTGTAAGTCGATAGACTGTTGCTCGTAGGTTGTCTTTATTATGCCTAATGATTAATGTCTTTAAATCATACAGAAAGGTTTCTCTGTAGTATAACCGTATCGGTACCCGTAATTAGGTTAGAATGAAAATTTGGACCAGGTTCAATAAAGTTATGCATTTAGATAAGAGTAAGCTTTATATATACTTGTCGCAGAAAGTAGCCGACTATCTAGGTCACGTATGGATACTGTTTAACGCTAACTGCTATAATTTCCGTCATCGATTACCACAAATATAACTTGGAACGAGAAAATTTACGCAACACATCCAAGCAAATTTTAATGTATTTATAAGTTTTGTGTTCGTATGTTTGTTTCTCGGAAGAAGTAATTTTAGGTGTAGCATCTTACGAGAAATAAAATTGCCACCTGAAAAAGCTTTATAAGATGTCTCGTTATATCCGCCATAAAGGTAAGGACAGTTCTTAAATGAGTTTCACTTTTATGTTTCATTACGATATGTACGCATTTCGGCTAAATGGCCATTTAAATATCAATTGTGAGTTTTGGCGCGGACGGTGAAATAGGTCGCAGTAAACCGCGATGAAATTTTAACGCGTCCCACGAAAAAGAGGAAAGAAAAGGGAAAACTGTTGAGATTACTTTTGTACAGTGTGTTGACATTGCAAGCTTTTATCACCCTTTTTGGAGAGGAGAAATCTTTTACACGTATTTAAATAGTCAAACAATACAGCCGTGGGAGTAAATAGAAATGGCATTGAATAAAAGCGTCGCTTTCATTTTTTGCTGGGTTAGTTAACTGCGTTTGTAATTTTTCTTTCAAACAAATATTTCAGTATTCCATTTTACATTGTAAACGAACTATTGTCAAGGAATGACGCTGATTACTTCTCCAGTGTGTTGGGAATTTAGAAAGGATGCTTATAACGAGGTCATGTAAAATTTGTGTGCGAAAATAATGCGTTCAGTAAATTTGAAAGACCACTTTATTATTGACGAGTAATTAAGAGTAATTAAGTAGTTAACAAGGCGAAAACCGGTGTTTAGGATTTAATGGAACGACTGCATTCCGGTGCGTCGTAAAGTAAAGCATCAGGTTTCATGTGTAATGATATTTTTGATTTATCGTAAAAATATTTTTGTATTAAATCTTAACTGCTCTTACATAATACCAAAGGTCTCGTAAAGTAAGTACAATTATAACGAAAACCATAAATAAACGTTAACGGTGCCGGATTACGTAAATACGTTTTGAAACCGTCCCGAAACAAATCGCGTTGTGCAAACGAGTAACAGGATCAGAGAGGATGACACGCAATATTTTAAGTATCGGCGAAAAGTCAACTTGAAGGCGACACCTGAAGAAGGAGACAGGTGCTCACCCCAACTGCCTACCCGTGGCAGCCGAGCTTATAACGACCAAAATAGCGACTTGAAAGTTTTCAGAGGTTGTGTAATAACGGTGAATTCTTGAATAAAAACATGATGTATCCCGGTATCTTATATTATAGACATTAAGACTTGTATAACAAATACAGTCGTTTCTGGTGGTATATACGTATATCTATTTCTATTAATGTAACAATCTAATATATAAAATTCTCGTGTCACAGTTTTCGTTGCCATACTCCTCCGAAACGGCTTGACCGATTCTCA
>DWEM01000071.1:0-26863 GCA_018245935.1 Agara belti belti
GGAGTATGGCAACGAAAACTGTGACACGAGAATTTTATATATTAGATTGCATATATCACACAATTACACTTTACAGGTAGTAATAACATGTGATGCCCCGTTAGGGCGTTGCAACATTACAGATGTTACACTTAAATTAACACTTTATAAATTACTTAAATGAACATCTAATCCCCGGGGTACTGATAATATTTTTGATATAAAATGTGCAGTACTGGGTGGGTGCTTAACTGATGGTTTCACGTTGATATTAAATATCCTACTTAAATATAATATGTTAATATTAGTGTAATAATTTAGATACGATGCCAAATAGAAAGATACAGAATACAGAGTATTATAAAGAACAAAGATATTCGTTTTATAAAGATAAAGTTATTTTTGTACTGTAGTTTACTACTTCTGTGGTACTTAGTACATTATTAAGTATTTTATATATGTACGTATTTAGTAGTATACTGTATATTGTATATTCGAACTGTGCACCAAACCTCACTCAATCTTCTATTATGTCCTCCTGCCAAAGGTAGTCTGGAAGAGATCGTTTATTAGCGATAAGACCGCCTATTGTACGGATTTATATTATTTTTATTTTTTGTTGCAATAAAGAAATAATAATAATAGTATACGTAAACGGAATTGATGATTAACGGTATTGTTTGATTTCAGTTTCAAAACCAGCACCTCGATTGACGGCCTGCAGCCGGGCAGCGAGTACGAGGTTCGAATCCAGGCGCGGCTGCCAGGCAGGGTGCGGGGGGGACACTTCTCCGCGCCCCTGCAGATCATCACCCCCTACGACGGTGAACATTAACAATCACTTACCAAAAACAATGAAAATTAAGTATGAGAACGCGGGCAGAAGCTAGTTGTCTATACAAATATCACGCTAACTACAATTCCGTTCGCTCCCAGGCCCGTTACGCTTCAAGGACCTGTCGTACAAGTTCATCAACTCGACCACGCTCAGGGTGTCTTGGAGCGGCACCCCCGCGATGTACACCGTGCACTACAAGTCCGAGCTCGAGCTGCCCGTGGACGAGTGGCCCTCTGTCGAAACTATGGGCAACACTGTAGCGGTGAGTACCGGCGACTTGCACCGTAGAGACGATGTCGTCACGCGGTAGAACGCCATCTAGTGAACGGTGAAAGGAGAAATTGTGAGAGAGACCTATGCCAGAACGAGACAGATAGACATTTCTTTGTACATTATCACCGCGTAAACTATTAATATATTCATATTTACAGATCGGGTATGTATAATATCGCTAAACAATTCTATGATTGATTGATTGATACTATGAGTGATATGTAAATAAATAATTTTATTGTTCTACTCAGTGTTAAAAAATCGTCAGCGTTTCTTAATGATCGCCATTAAAGTACTATATAAGTAATAATTTCGTCCATCTGTTCTACGCAAGAAGGATTGTTTTAAAGTTTTTAGTATTGGCCAGCGTACGGAAGTGGCGTTCCAAATTTAGAAATATTACAAAAAAAAACCTAGTGTTACAGAATACAGCATAAAACCCTTTTGAAACAGGAGACCAATAAATCAAAAAGGGTCGAAAAAACATAAAAAAATATTTCAAGATACAATTAGAATCCTACAAGGGAGTATACAGTAACTTGAATGATTTCTCCAGATCCACGGCCTGGACCCGTCTGAGCAGATATTCGTGATGGTAACTGGGTACGAGCCGCTGGAACACAGCCAAATCCTCAAAATACCCGCTTGGCAGGACTTGGGTGAGTCTCAATGTAATCGGTACCTACTCTTTTCAGTTCATTATTTTGTCTATCTCTTACTACCTCTGCCTTTTACTTCTCCTACGACCTCTATGGTTGGGTATAGAGAATTAAAAAAAAAAACAAAAAAAATGCCGAAGGATAAAAGCTTTCAGCAAAATTTTTAATTCCAAAAACCTAAGAATAAATGAGTAAAAGGTTGTTGCTTTGTTGAATTTTTAACGTTGTTTCGAAACAGTATGTATATATACATACATATATCCGACTGGTCTCTTAGTTTAGCGGTTATAAAAACCGACTGCTGAACCGGGGGTCGAGCATTCGATTCCCATTAAGGACAAACATTTATGCGAGTGCGTCCGAATGCAATAAGAATACGTATATAAGTTAACGTATGTATATATGTGTGTCAGCTGTCCGGTTTCCACGACGCAGGCGTTGAGTAAATCTTTGGGATCCGATAGCCGCGTGAGGAATTGTCCCGATTATTATTATTATTGTATTTAAAAAAAAAATTTTTTTTTTTTTATACAGAAGCGAAAGACCTAAGGTACACGTACTCGAGCAACGGCGTGACGGTCTGGTGGAGCGGCCCCGGCCCGCGCACGCTGCGCTTCGGACAGAACCTCACGCTGCCCTTGGAGAGATGGAACAGTTTGAACGTCACCGGCGGCAGCGTGGAGGTGAGACCGCTTTACAAGCTGGTAGAGGATTACTTATCGCCTAGCGTCGCAGCAGCTTGGATATTATAATGTTTCCGAGCTTGGTGTGTATGGCCTAAAACATCAGTATGGAGACCCACTCAAAAATAAAAGGGTCGAAAAGAACATTGGATTTCAGGATTGAATCTCTCATTGAAATTCTCACTCATGGACCCCTTACTTTTTAAAGTTTGAGAAACATCACTAACTGTAACGGTAAAGGGAAATGCCGCGAGCCTTTTCAGTTCCGCCAGCCTGATGCAGATGTATTTAAATTACAGCTGACAGACCTGGAGCCTAGCCTCCCAGTCTACGTCATGGTGACCACCACCGGCCAGAGCAAGCACAGCCAGATGCTCAACGTGCCGCCCCGCCCGCCGTACAACTCCAACTTTTATCTATGTAAGTCTCCTAGCTTCCTATGAGGTACTAAATCACAACGAAAGATGTAATGAACACGGTACCCAGGCGTGAACGGCTGTCACGTGCCCCTGCCACCAGGGCTGATAAATAGGTCGTGGATTCGATTCCCAGCAGAGCAAATAATACCGCGCTGTGTTAAATGCTTCAATGTATTATTATTAGAATTTTTGAAATACTTGATACGAAAGGTTGCAAAATTATATGAAAACTCGTTATTTTTTCACATTAAATAACACGAACATTTATTACATTATCAATGGAACTTTTATATTGTTCTGTAATATAATTATATTTTGTTTCGTAAGATAATTATGTTTTGTTATGCAATATAATTATGTTTTGTTTTGTAACATAATTACGTTTTGTTCTTGCACGTTTTATTGTTCCATGTTTGAATAGGGGCCGGTATCGGTGGTGGGCTGTGTCTCCTGTGTGTGGTGGTCGTTGCCGCTGTGTGCTTCTGGCGGAGAAGGAAGAGGACACAATCGCCTAATAGGTAACGCCTTAATGTCATATTAGTGAGTCGTAAGTTTTTTATAGTATAAATGCAACCTTAATATTATAGAAAAGTACCGTAATAACAATACATTACAGTAAAACTTGAATAAAATTTAAATTGTAACTCGCATATTCATTTCAGAAGCAGGCGAAGAACGTCAGGCAACGACACAATCGAAGGGGAACGTACGGAAATGAAGGTAAGAAACAACATAAGAAAATTACATATTCTTAAATTGAAATATCCAAAACAATTTGTTTAAGTTGTCATAGTTGTAATAATTGTCTTATTATCTTGGTCGAGCATTAAAAAACTAACTAATTCTGTTAGTCAAGTCATAATTGTTTTAATTATGTTGGTCAAGTAATAATTGTCTTATTATTTTGGTCGAGCAATAAATAATTAATTAATTATGTTAGACAAGTCACAATTGTCTTAATTATGTTGGTGGAGCAATAAATAAAGAACTGATTATGTTGGTCAAGGAATAATTGTTTTATTATGTTCGTCGAGCAATAACTATCTTTGTTCAGTCTGAATGTTTGTGTCGTTGTTCATTGTCAGGTGTTATTCCACAGAGCATAACGGGCGGTCGGCTCGCGAACGGCGGCATGCGGGAGGTGGGGGAGCCGCTGCTCAACGGGCACGTGCACATCACCGAAAACCCCAGCGTGAGTGTAACATTGCGTCTTTGCATACGGCCGTTCGTGACTCGACTTGCTAGTGCGGTTGACACTATTGCAGTACGATGCAGTAGATACAAATTGTCTCCTACATACGTACATTTTCAATAGAGCGTCGATAACGATTAACGTGTGTAGTTTCATATATTAATGAACGACGTTCCGTTGCAGTCGAAAACACCAAACGGGCGTATGAAGAAGGGCCACCGGTACGACGCGTTCGACCTGTCGCGCACCGACGCCGACACGACCGCGGAGACCGTGCTCGACGAGTCCTCTGCGTACGGCCTGCTGGACACGTCGCGCCGGCCCGAGTTCGACGTGGCGCGCTCCGGCCGCGACGCCGCCGACTCGTTCCGCAAGCTGCCCGACGACAACATGAACTCGGAACTCAACAGGAGCACCGAATTCGCCCTCGACACCAGCACGGTTCAACCCACGCTCCAGCCGAACGGTTGAACCGACCGTCGGTCGTCACACAGAACCACATCGGGGCAGGCGGCCCCCGCGCCGGCGTCCGACCGGCACCGAATGTGTAGCGAGCGCCGAACGCGAGATTCGTACAGACAAACGGACGAGCGGACGCGAGAATAGCTTGGCGTGTTTCGTTCCTAGCGACTTACTCGACGAGTAAGGCTGATTTCGGTAATAGTACGGGTACGTAATACGTAATTAATTAATGTTATAGTTGTATATAATACGTTGGTCGGTCGAATGTGTCCTCGTGTGCCGCGCGAAGTTATTCTCGCGTGACATAAGCGTACGCGTCGTTTCGAATCGACGATCGGATCGATTGGAAACGATTCGAAATTCGTTTCGGGTCCGTCGTTTGCGCGTTCGGACGCACGAAACGACGTAAGGTCGCGCTCGCGGGCAACGCGATATGTACTGACCCTGTCGCTCGTTATCGATATTGTTGAATCGATTACGCCGATCGTTTCGAAAATAATGTTTCGTTTCGAAATGTAAATAATGATAAGGCCGTTTTGGGCCCGTGTACATAGCGTCGTCGGCCTGAGATTAGCGTCAAGACAATAACGTAGGACGGTCTAGTGATGTATGTTCGTGTTGAAGTCGCGACTTCACGTGTATATAGCTATGTGAGTTACATTGAACGGTGCCTCCATGAAACTTTGAAAAATAGTACTCGCAGTTAGTGCAACTTAGCGTTAAAAATACAGACCAAAAGAATATCCAAACAGACAAGGTCTCGCTACCTGGACTCGTATGTACATAACATGAATATTTATCGATGTTATATGAAATGTTTTATGATTTTTTTTTTGTTTCTCGTACAGCTCTAAGCCTCAGACGCTATTCTGTTACCTTCATTTTACATTCCAAAACTATAATATACTTATTGTTCGTGGCGATTGTCTATTCCACTCATGGGCGTGGCCGTTGCAAGGGAATCAATAAATTATATATTTTAGCTGATATTAATAAAAAAAAAACAAAGCTATTTTCAACTTCGACGTAAATTAATCATAAATTTTCAAAATAAGTAATGACGAAATTTCGCTCCAACTTCCAAGCAAACGCGATTGCGCCCGTGATTTTTCGTATCTACAATATTTTTTATACACCTCATTATTTTATATCGCTGTTCACATTCGACGCTACACGACGCTGTTTCCTCGCGTAATGAATAATAAAAACCTAAGAAAAAAAAAACATTTAAGTAGATAGTATAAAGATAAATTGTAAAGATTATTATTAAATTATGAAAATTACAACGAACTAAGAATATTATGTAAAGTACATTGAACTAGTTATAGTACGTTCCCGTTACAATATTAATTAATATAATATGATATTATAATGAAGTTGAATACGTTTTAATGCCTAAAGATAAGTCTATGGTCGTGCACACTAGAGTTTCAATTGTTTTTTTTTTAATGATTGTAAATCGTCTCCTTACGAATCACTGCAACGTTTTCCTGTCCTATTATTAGGGTATTTCCCGCAATTGTGGAAGGCCGGGGGCTTACTTCACAGCGCTGTTCCAGTGGCGTTTTGAAGTGAACAATAACTGATTTTAAAGAGATAACTCTCGGAATGGATCATTAAGTTATTTGATGTGTTCTGACAGAATTATTCAGTAATTTGTCTTGCATTAAATCCTGCTCACGCTCGTACAAAGGAAATCATATTTGAAAGCTAGAAATCCGAAGTAAAAAATGCAATTCCTCAAAATTTACATTTATTTGGCTTGGCCTGTTATTATGTCTCGTATATTATGTTTCGTATGTACATTGCATATTATATTATTTTACAGCATGTCATAGACAATGCGTGTATCGTCGGTACCATAGGCAACGTTACGACAATTGGAACGTAGTGGTGCACGTGTAGGTGTATTTCAAATCGTCGCTGTAGGGGGTGCCCCGGGCAACGGTGACCCTCAGTTCAGTTTATCGTAACTCGAAAGTTATTCCATATCACAATTTGTATCTACCTCATTTTCTTCGTTGTAAGACTCTTTAGATGTTACGAGTATAACTTTGATCGGTTAAGTTTTGATATATTTCGTAGTCGCCCATCGAGTGGTAACCGCGGTGAAGGCACATTGTTAGCTAGTATTTTCTCTATTTTTATTTTTTTATTTATTTATTTTTTTGTAGCGTAAGACGTTAACGCATTTTTCCGACTTCATCCGACTCACTTAGCCGCAATAGCGCTTCTGTTAGTTCTCTCTTTGTGAATTTGCAATCTTCTATAGCACGTTCAATTCGCGTCTATCGTTTTTGTCCTCATGAACATTTTGAATATATTCTTTTTAATTTTTCACGAACGGCTCAGTAATAGAGGTTTATATTGTCGCATATGTTTATAAAATATTAAGTACTAGGATTTCAAATATTGTATTGAGTACAACACATTTGAAGATTATTACTACATTTTACACGTAAGACAAGACGCCGTTTGAATAAATAGAAGATTGTAAATTCTAGTAAACTCTAGACAGTATCATTCTTCTTGGATATTTTTCATACATCATAGATGGCGCCACTTAACTAACTTCTCTAATACATTATATCGCGTGCGTATAATTAATTTATGTTTTGTTTTCGTTTTCGAAGCACCTAGGTACAATTTATATTAATATGTATAAATTGTAAGTTGTAATTATATAGACTGAGTGTTTTGGAAAGCTAAAATTATATTGTAAGTACTACTTTAAGGCTAATAAGGCAGTTAAGCTTTTCTCTCGGAAGGAAAGCTAGTTTTTACACTTTTACAATAATTTTATTCTACGGCAATGTCCATCACAATTTTTTTTATTATTATTTTTTGTCTTTACAGCCTCTTTTGTTGTTACGACTGAATCGAACAAGGAAAATTGATGAATATCCTTTAATATTAATATAATTTCAATCAGTTATTTATGTGTCATCCTACGTATATCACACGTTAACTTTTTGCAACGCTCTAAAAAACAATTGTGAATAATGTATAGAATATTGCGAAGTGTGAACTCAGTTTAAATTTAAAGGATAAAAATCGCCGACTATGTACCTGAAACTTCAATTACACTAAGTTAACTTAGGTGTAGTGTTAGATCTTAAAGTCTAGAATTGTATCTTCGGCGCTAGGTTCTATCACAGGGTCTAAAGTTTCAAATGTCATCAAGGGCACGACGCGTTGTGATGGTGGTTTTTATTTCCTTACAATAATAACAATATATTATAATACGTTATGACAGAAAAGAAAACGTACTTTACATTTCAGTGTTATAAGCGTGAGAGAATTTCACTGTTGTCTATATAATTATGTTAAAATAATTACCGGATGTTGTTAACAGTAATGTGAGAGATATTATCAGTCCCACGGACCAATTGCAGCCAAAAACTATGATATTACAAGAGGATCATTATATCGACCGGCGCGACGTTGTTCCGTAAACTCCATATTTTTATAAGTCATTGGGCATAGACTATAATAATATTTTAACCGATTCACACATTATAATATATTATAGAGATTGTTAATTATTATGCAATATTATATTCTAGATATAGAGTGAAGTTTATCCGATAGCATTAATCCGACTCTTAGTTTAAGCGGATGTAAACGAGTCGCAACCGGTAGAGTTCGGGGACAACGTCGCGGTCGGTCGAGGCAACCGTGAATGTTCAAAACGTACCGTAGACCTCACGTGAGGCGTAGTGTAGTTAGCGGATATTATTGTTCGACGCTAATGTATAGTATAAATGTGAATTTAAGTAACGATATTCGCATTCACTCGAGGTTGTGTTTTATATACGTATGTTTATTTCTAATCGAGTATAATACGATATTATTATGCAAATTTTGGAAACCGTATCTGTTTTTTCGTTTTATTGTTTTTTTTTAATCTTTTTTTTTCCGTGCAACTTGTTAAATTATCGTGACACCAAAATGTTGATCGCATCGCAATAACCGATACCTGAGTAATGTACAATGATTTTTGTAACTTATTTAAGAGAAGTATTAACATTAATGCATTATATTATGTATTAGCTTAGTCAGCAACAGCATGTTCAAAATTTGTTACAAATGAAGAGTTAATTATGAAGTTCACTATGAAATACTTAAAGTTTACCGGTTTACATTGTTACCTGTACAAAATATACTATTTAATTAATCGTTGCTGACTGCACTAGCTTAAATTGATCCATAGTTTTGCAAAATTAATGTTATCACAAAAAAATATATGAAAAATGGTGCCATTTTAGCCCGGGTTTTTACAAAATGGCAAAAAAAAAATACGTAGTGACAACCCCTAAACACTATTTTACAGTATGGCAACACGTGAGCAAGTGGTGCCCTCCTAATGTCCTGCTTATTAGCGTGTTACCTACAAAACGAGTTGTCTAAAGGTATTAATTAATTGTGATAACACTTGGACGTTTCAAACTACCAATATTTTCCACGTATACATATTCGACGAAATAACTATTCACGTTTGTTCGTTGGCAGCTGTCTTGTTGTTTCGTTTCTGTTAACAGTTATTAACATATATTCATAGAAATCGACTTGCTTTGTACGAACGAACGATGCGTCCGACATACTGTTCAGAAAAATATGGATCAATTTATGCAATAGATATAAGAATACATTACAATAGATTTACAATAACTGATGCTAAGTTATAGTGTTGAGTGTATAGATTTTTTTAGTCATCTTTACATTGGCTTGTCCGTCCTTGGAGTGAAATGAATTGATAAATAAAAAATCAAAAGCCTGATATACGTGCCTCTGAAGATAATTTCGAATCTCATTTCGCAATGTTAATTGTTCGATTTTTACAATGTTTAATAATAATTACGGTTCGAGGGGGGCTAAGATTGGTGGATTTTATTCTAGCTGTAAGGTGGCGCTGACTGTACATTATTAAAAGAAAAATACAATATGAAATGCAATAGCCAGACTAATGGATCAAAAAGCTATTCGGTATACACAGCTATATATCGGTATTGCAAATAAGTAGCATCTATTTCTTCCAGATGCGATATTGTGAGGGAAAATAGAACCGGATCAAACCAGAATTTATCATATGTATTCAGCGCCATCTGTGAGCCGCTTTTCTAACTAGATACTTTCATTACTGAGCGGGTATTTCATTCCATTATTGTTTATGCAACAGCAACCTTTGTTACAACCACACATTCCATATTGGCTGCAATAGTTTTTCATACCAGATTTTATATTGTTTTTTTTTTATCTATTTATTTTGTTTTTTTTTAACATGGCAACACATTTAGGGTAAATAGCTATAGGCTCGATGACTGAAATCGAGGGCGAGACGAGAATTCTTTGCTATGAAAAAGTTTTAGCAAAATGTAACAGCAGTCCAGATTTTCTATCACTCAAGGAATTAACCGTAATTTAACAAATAATTTAAATTGCACTAAACTCCAGTTAACATGGGTATTAATAAAAATGTGCTATTTCGTATTATTGGTCAAAGAAGAACCACTTTATATCCCACCTTCATTTATCCATAACGTATAGTTACCGCACCCTAAAAGTGTTGTCATTATGATATTTTAAATCTTATGATAATTATAAGAATCTGTAATCACAAAGCAATAGCGTAGTATTTTGTTATCTATAAATTTTATGCACCAAAATATTACTATGTACGATGTTATTCTGACCGCCATCTTGTAATCCAGTGTAATTATAAATTATAATTTATCATGATTAGAATGATTAATTCATTATAATTTATAATGAACGAATGACTTTTATATTCATTCCCGTCCCCTGTTAATGTCAAAATACACATATTTAATAATTTATTTAAGTTAACCTACCAGTATACATGTTTCTAAAGTTGTATTATGATTGAAACATATTTATTGACATTTAGTTGTAGTCACATAAGATGGCGGTTCAATCAAGCAATTCTCACTATAATATATGGGAAGTCAGCGTTTTGCCGACGTGATGTAGCATTTTGTACTTAGATAATAAAGCGTCCAAATTCTATTGTTTAAGTACCAGGAGTTTTTCAGGATGTGTAAATGTGTGTTGTCTCTCTCACGGTTATGGATATCATAATGTTGATAGAGATAGAATGAGCTATGAAAAACTCCAAAGTTCTTTTTAATGTTCTTTTTTTGAGTTTGCTCCTTAGCTTGCATATTTTATATGTC
This sequence comes from Agara belti belti, assembly GCA_018245935.1. Lineage (NCBI taxonomy): Eukaryota > Metazoa > Arthropoda > Insecta > Lepidoptera > Hesperiidae > Agara > Agara belti. The sequence continues at coordinate 10,700 of DWEM01000071.1, forward strand.
GTTTCTTTTTTTATTATTTGGTACGCGAATGGTTTGGCGATGACCGGGATTTGCGAACAAATATATAATATTAGAGTAATATTGACACAACAGTTTGAATGAAATTGTGTACTTATCATTCACTCTACTTACGCGTAAACCAGTGACGGTATTTGAGGTCATTTGACGTCGACGTTTAACGTCATTTGAATACTCAAAGATTTTTATGTAGTTTTTTTCATACATAGTCATGATTTATTACGTACACAAGGAATAACATCACGACAATACTGTTTATCGAATTTGTATGAAGATTTTCGCAAGTTCCTGTCATCGCGTAGAGAGGGTGGCTAAGATGTTATGTACACATAATTATAACTTATGGAGGCCTAAGAGCGGCCGCGAGCCCAGATTTAGTGGACTTGTAAATTGCTAAGGAATATTTCGATGTTACTGTTTTACTCAGACACACAGACTTATAATAACTTTGACGTTAACTGTTGTGTTTATCCCTTATTATTTGATTACTTATGATATAAAAAAGGACAAATCAATTAGGCTAACAATACCACAAAAGTTTTCCTTTGTTTTCCTTCTAATTTGAATTGCTGGTTAATGATGAAACATTAATTTAAAAAGAATATTGTTTATACAATTATTAATTGTTATTTTTAAAAAACGAATAGTCGTAAACACAAGCTTAAAACAGTGAATCGAAATGTTCCGTTTTTAATAATAGTGATATAAGATTATTTTCGAAACGGGTTGTGGGGACATGATCATTTAATATAAATGTACAAATAAATATAAGAATATTATATTATCTACGGCGAGTTGGTTATTGACGGGGTGAATTATTCAATCTCGTTCACCGGTCTGTATGAATGAAAAGTTTTAACAGTTGTTGATTGGTTGTTGATTGTCTATACTAACAAACTATATTTACAGTTATAAAATTATATGGACAGATTTAAAATTATTCGAAAATTAAAATAAATGCAGATTTAATAAGATATACCTACTATTTAAATCTGAAGCAATTGTCATGTTCCCACAAAACATAAATTAGTTGATAAATATTGAATCTACCTCAACCAAATTACCCATTAACGTTGTTTGTAAGTGTTCTCTTGAGTCTTATTATTATTACTAATAAATTACTGAATTGTAGTGTTTTTGATAATAAAGTTATTATTAGTTCCAACTTCCCATTTTGATATGGTAATTATTGTTACCAAACGTTTTGAATGTGCTGAACGACGTGTTACTGCGGTATTGACAGATTAAAAGGAAATTAAATTTGAAAATAAATATGACGCACTGCTTGTTTTATTTATCCTTTCTTCACTTGGGGATTTGTTATATGGTGCTTTACACTAGCTAGGTTTCATATGTTCAAAATGTACAGGTAATGTACGAAAAGTATTTATTTGTGTCAAAATTGTAAATATTGCGTGAGTATTCACATTTAAGGGGTTCTATAGATTTTGAAGGCCTTCCATGCCCGTGCGTTTTCATGTCCAGCTTTTGTATAGAGACCGCGCTTGACAAACGAATCAAAACACTTTTACAAAAGGGGAACTTTAAAACAAACGATAATTATACAGGCTACAAGGTTTATTTACGGCTTATTTCTCAATTGCACGAGGAGGCTTTGTCGGCACAATCGTGACACGGCGCTCTCCTCCTTCCGCCGCAGCTTGGCCGCCAGGCGGGCGAGGCTGAAGCGGGAACGGGGTCGACTCCGCCGGGAACCTGGACAATCATTATTTTTGCCGAATGACTTCATGATTCATTCATCGTTCATCGTTCATTCATCGTTCATCGTTCATTCATCATTCATTATCGCAGCGGTTAGACTTATTGATTCCTATCCCTATAGTCTTCCTATCAATATATTAGGTGCACTACCTGGTTTAGTAACAACCAATAATAACCATAGAAACTGACATTCTAGACATATATTATTTTTCAACCCTTTTTCGTAGGTCCACCGCTGGACCGGGTCTGCTCTGACGGTGAGAGGGATTTAGGCCATAGTCTACCACGCTGGCCAAGTGCGGATTGGTAGACTTCACACACCTCTGAAAATATAATACCTATATAAGACCTATAATAATAATAATTGAACAATTAATCAACATGAACGTAGGAGTTTGAACGTTTGAATACTCAAAAACTTTTTTTTTGTTTTACTCGTATAATACTTATCGGTTGCTTTGTTTATGTTAGCCAGCTACGTATTTGGGATATAGGGCTCAAGGAATAAGCGTAATTCATTAATACCTGATTAAAGGTGTTCATTATATACGCATGGATTTCTTTTACGATCAACTTTACGTTTGATAAACATGTGGAAATTAGTATTTTCGCGTAGAAAGGCGTGCTACCTTCAGTGACTCGTTGCCAAGACTCTCTATCCACGTTGACCATGCCGGTGGAGGCGCTGCGACCCAGCGTCGGTTCTTCACTGACGGAAGCGCGTCCTTCGGCCACGTCGCTCTCACAACTTATTCGACTAGATCTAAAATGAAGAAGGAACAGTTCAATGGCACCTTCGAGTAAAATAAATACTGCGCTGTCGTCGGTGATTGTAGTTAAATAAAACCAGAAGAACATAGGCAAAGAACAGAGAAGGAAGCAAAATCTACCAAAAGAATTACTTTATGAAAAATTAGTCATTAAAATAAAAAAAAACATATTTTTGTCTAATACAATAGCAGGTATACTTTATAAGATAATCCAAAACATAAAATACAAGGTTAATTATTTTTTTAACTGTTTTTGTTGTGTTGTGTTGTGTTGTTAACTGTTTCTGTTTTGTTTCTGTTGTCGTTTTTAACTGTGTTTTTAATTTTTTACCAAGAAAATAATAAAAGGCACGTTCCACTGTCAGTTTCTAAGCTACTCACCTGTCTCCAGGCCTCAGATCGCTAGCTGAACTCGTTCCCTCTCGTCGCATAGGCGCTGGCGATGACAAAAATCTTTCTCTAGCTTGTCGAATCTTTGCTGCTCTTTCTGACAGCCTCGCTTCCACGGCTTCAGTTACTTCAGCATAAGGCACCGGGCTGTCTACTGTTGAGAGAGACCTCTGGAATAATCCAGAATTCTCGGTCAATAAACGTGAAACGCTCGGAACTACTGTTTCAGAAACTTGTCTACAAATAGGTATAAGGGTGGTCGTGGAACTAGGATCACACTGGACATCAGGGACATTCTTCGTTAAAGCAGGTACTATAGTGTCTGTACTCGCTGTGCTTTGATGTATAGTTTCTTGGCTATCCATAATTTTGGCCTGCGTTTCTGTTTCTTTAGATTGTTCAGGATGAAGAGCGTTGGCACTGTGAGATTTTAAGACCCCTTCGATGCCCTGTGAGGTCGGAGTTAAGCGCTTTTCAACGGAAGTTTGATCTCGTCTGGAAAGTTGACAGGCACTAGCGGATTTCTGAACTTCTCTCTCTAAAAATGGGTTGTTTCTGTAAGTGACGACATTTTTATTTTAAAACATCAAATTAAATATATCTGGTTAGAAAATTTTGAAAGTTTTCGCATATATAATGATATCATGGTATACCTAATATTAACACCAACTGGCATATCGGGAGGCCGTCGTCTTTCAGCTGATGGTGACCTCCAGGCGGGAGATGAAGCACCGCTGCTTCCACCGGATCCTGGACCTATAGAATCACGATTTTTTTAGAATGAATACTTATATAGAAAAATTATTCCGAGAAATAATAAAATAGTACCTTCTTCCTCTTTAATCTTCTTATTATACCGTTGTATCATAATGCGTATCGATGGAGCCGTTTCTTTTGGTTGAGGTTTTCTTTGAGAAGATGGCGATGAAGGAAGCGGAGGTCTAGTTCTTGGTATTTGTTCGTCAACGTCTTGAAGATCACCAGATCCCTTTGAACGAGCATCTAGATCTTGTCTGCTTTTGCTGTGTCCTGTATCAGTTTTCCGTTTTAAGTCCGTATTACGGTGAGTACTATGACTGACGATTGGTCTAACTTCATCTAAATCTTCTACATCTAAAGGTATAACAGCTCTGGGAACCGATTCACCACTACGGACCACAGGGGAAAATATCTTTCTTGTTGTTTTTACAATAACTTCTGGCGATACGTTACGTGGTTCTGGAGCTTTAAGTTTCAGGACAAAAACCTAAAACGGAAAAATTAAATTAAATATATTTCAACTTAAATTATTTAAATAAAACAGAAAAGTATGCTATAAAATTACCTCTCCTTCAGAATCTGAATGTAGCGATGTTGGTGGTGTCCTAGGTTTTTCAGATTGTCGTCGGGGTCTTTTTCGTCTTCTTGGAATTTCCACAGTAACTGTATCCACATCTGGTTCAGTATCACTTTCTGAAGGTTTGGACTGTTCTCTTTCTAATCTCGCTCTTGACTTATTTTTCTTTTTTCCATTGCCCTTATCAATTTCCTTGCGTTTATTATCCTCCTTCTGATCTTCAATAGTTTCATCTTTTCCATTTGTACTTTGTTTCATGCATTCAACTTTATTAAAATGTATTTGACTCGCACTCATACTAGTTGAAGGAATTTCTTTATCGCTAACATCGTATGTAGGCCTTTCGCTTTCTGAACATGTTGTATTATCTTTGAAACGATTAAAGCTTGCTCTTTCTATTTCTTCTATTGTTTTCCTAATAAATCTTGCATCTTCTTCTATACTGGGTTGTCGACTTAATTTTCTTCTAGTATTCTTATCTGCAACTTTCATCTAAATACGTCGTTTTCAATTATTACAAGAATAAAAAAATATGTTGGTGACATATTTAGTTATTATAACAATATGTAGTTATAGTACCTGTTCTCGTGACGTTTTGGGCTTAGTTTCTGAAATATCTTTTGATCTTGCTCCACGACAATCTGAAAGAAAAACTACAGGAATAGTTGAAATAGTAACTCTTAGGAGCCAACCACGTACGTTTTGAAATATATAGTTTTTTAAGTCTCACCAGTTCCATTTGCCTGAAGAATAGCAGTGCCTGTAACAGCGGAACTAGTCTCACATAGCAATCTCGCTTCAGCTTGGCCATAAGTATACACAGGTTTCTGGGGTGTGTGACGAGGTGATACGGCCATTAAAGGTGCTGCTGTGCAAATCTCCTCTGCTTCCACTTCCACTATGACAGCACCCCGTCCGTTGTCACCGTCACATTCATCAGCACCATCAGGCTGTAATAATTGAGAAGTATTCGAAATTTATTGATAGGTAACCAAGAAATGGCATTTAAATAATCGTGAAAAAACGCTAAGACTACCCTATGCATAAATTGTCCGAAAGTTGCCTAGTAAAAATTGCTAGGTATTCAAGAGATAAGATTGGGTTTGAGTATTTATATCGCTTTGATATTATTTTCTTTTAAGTTTAATAACGTCTCAGTTATTGTAAAGTTTTAGTGAAGTATGAGTTCAAAAATAACAATAAATATGTATTGAGAGATACGAGTACATAATTGGAAACGTACAGTATGTTCTCTGTCGTAGTCCGACGCAAAGTCATCGGCGTCGTTAACGCTGAGACTAGACGCGTGGACGCGACCGGTACCGCCAGCTGTCGGCGCCACACTGCCGTCAGACTGGGTTCTTGTTAACGGGGCTGTCGGTTGCTTGGCCCGGGCCCTGGCTGCCTGAAGCAACGCCGAAGTTGACGCTTCTGGCGCGATACCCCGTGATTTCTCCCATTCGTGCAGTTTTCGGGTGAAAGACCGAGAAATACCTGCAGTTTAAGAAGTTTGTTATTTGATAATAGTAAAATGTGCATTTTCGAATTTATTTTCAGATGTTTATTGACATTCCTTCTGATTTATTCTCTAAGTACTAACACGAGGACCATGAGTAATGCAGACGTGACAACTAAAAAAGGAACGGAAATTGGCTGCTTAATTTTCAGTAATCCGTTAATCTTATGGTTTTTCATGCCCTGCATAAAAGCATTGAAAGTAAGACCTTCGAAATGGGAAACTGAAAATGTAACTACTTAGCCATCACTGCTGTTTTTATAGAATAAAACGTTATTATTAATACCCTGGAATTTAAAGAGACCGGTCGATGTCTGCACTAAAACTTCGTCGGGTTTTGATTCCTCTTCCCAAGCCGGCACAGAATTTGTTTCTTTCATCCTATTCCACTCGTCTGAAACATGATAAATGTCGATATGTAACAGTAATTGTACGCTGCATAGCTTTAATAATATATATGAGTACATGTTGCATAGTTGCTTTTGATTTTCTGTGACCAATAGATATAAAAGTACGTTGTCTACGATAAGTTGCTTAGATTTAGAATGCTATTAAACGGAAAACGACGAGCGTTAATTGCTTCGAGGGAAAAATGACCACTTTAAGGTTTAATAGACATAAACGTATCAAGGAGGGCTTTCCAACTGAGTCTAAAGAAAGATTAAAAGATCTGGTATTATCGTTAGCATTAGACCAAAATAACATATTACTTATATGAAAGTACTGACAATTTAACATCAGTAATCCTGTAAGAACAGGCTGTAGTTCGAAAACTGAACTGTAAGCATATATATGAAAAGATCTCATATCTGCACATTGAAAACTGCTCCAATTAATGTCCAATTTTATCGTAAGAAAGATTACGCTCTCGATTCACGACCGACATTCGAAATGATTAATTTAGATATTTCATCAGAAATGTGTTTGCACAACTCACCCCATTTATTAAGGAAATCCTCGCTTAAATCTTGTCTCGCGGGTACGGGTGGTGGCTGTCTCACTCCTTTCATCCTTTGCCATTCTGTTAACTTCTTCCGGAAGTCCGCTGACAACTGCTCTTCTGTAGCTACTGGCCGAGGTGCTGGGCGATATCCTGATATATAATATGTATTGATAATAGTATTTACAATGCATAATGTTAAGCAGTTTCTCTATATCAATAGTACGGAGTATGAGACCGGATTTTGTAACTAACAACTAACAAACTACTTTTTACTTGGATCGTTACTCACGTGTAGGAACTCCAACCATTTGTACTTTTCGCGGAATGAAAGCGCAGATGGTTTGTCTTATGTCTCTCCTACAAGAATACCAAACGTTGGTCCTTCGAGCCGGATTTACGAGTATATTAGCTATATCTATATATCTATAGATCCCATAAGTGAAACGTTTTCGAACGAAACCAAAAATCAAGTCTTTTTTGGTAGTGCAAGGGTCTGTGAGAATATTCTATCAAATTGCCATAGTGTGAATTTGTGCAAAAACTCTCGTGCAATATGGTACCTGCGTGAAGCTTGTCGCGTCTGTCGGAGAACTCTCTTCGTAAACGCGACTGCAATGCCGCGTAATCACGTGCTATCTCCTCTCTCACGCCACTCGCTTCACAACCGCTGCTCACTCCTTCTGTTTCTGTGGGAATAAGGCGCCAAAACGATTTTATGAGTATCCACTCCACTCACACTCCATCGGTTGGGGTGCTAAAAAATTTCTTCAAACAGAGACACCTCAACTATATATAAAAACTAATTAAGTAAATTAAAACAACAATGATGAGGAAAAATACAGAACAACTTTAATTGTAGCTACAAATTGCCAAAACAAATGTAATTAAAAAAAATCAAATTTCTTAGGCTTTTTCTACTTTCATCAAAGTTGTTATACATGAATATCTATTAAATTATTATTGTCATTGTCTATGTTCGATTCATACGATAAATTGGTACTTAGTAAAGTAGTAAACCTATCACGATCGTGATATTCTTCGTTTTCTAGTCATAACTTGTTGTATTTATGATAGTTATGTTTTTTCTTAACATGTACTTTTTTCTTTAAAACATTCACAAGTTGTTTATGCACCACATGACATATATACGAGTACGTCAAATTAAATACTGAATGTAAACAAAAATGTAGAAATTTTCCGTAAATGTCTTATAAAAGATGAATAGTTTTGCCATCCATTCCTATAATGTAAGTGCGTAAAACATTTTTAATTTATATTTTTGAAATTAAGAACAGTTCAGCGGTATTACTTATTTGTGAATTGAAAATGAATTTAAAGCGTTTACTTAACGTCAGATAGAAAAAGGTGTTTGCATTTATTTTAGTGATCAGTATCATATTTTCAGGTGGCTATCGTGGTTTCAAACAAATGGTTTTGAGCTGTCTGATCTTCGTCCTAATTGTAGGCGTTCTGTATTTATTCGTGAGTATAAATGATTGTTATACATATGTATTAACCATATTTGTTTTAAACTTATAAAAACCTTTTACATACAATTTATTTACAGTACTCAGTACTCACAAATACTCAGTAAAAAATATTTTCTGAACTCTCTTCATAAGCGATTTGTCCGTTTTTCTTCCACTGCCTGTCTTTGTTTATGCGTTTCATCACCTTCTTACGAATTCATGTTCTTCAATTCCATGTTACGTTACATATTTAAAGGGTCAACCCATAGAATACCCATACCCATAGAAGTTTTGTTAACGCTTCAAATCAATAATTTATGGAATTTCCTTGTACATCATTATAACGATTTTCCTTCTTTTCTGTTGAATTATTCTATTTTATCGTTCTTGCAGACGTACCCCGACAACAGATTCACCATAACAGCATCGGCAATCCGACAGATCTGGTCCGGAAGCTGTCGTTTGAATTGCCGTCAAAGTGAGTTCAGCGGGTTTAGTGGTCTCAGCGGACTAAACGCTGGTCAGATTCAGGACAAGAAGAATTACACTGTGGCGCACAGTAGTCATGCGGGACCCAGCAGTGGCTGCGTATGCGAATCATGCCCATGTGCGTTGATTGAAAATGTCCTCAGGTAAAGTGGAATTCAATCTCTTATTATTTTATGGAAGCAGTATACTCATTGTAGGGTTGTCACTTCACACTTAACTCGGGATTAGTCATTATTGGTATTGCCTCATTCACTTTTCTAGGGACACTTACAACTAGTTATTTGTAAACACGTAGGATCTTAACTACGAGGTCGAAACGCAACCTCTTTGGAGCAAACTTGAAGAGAAACTTGGAAAGCTTGTCCTTTTTTTCTGTTTTTACTTTCTTATCACCAACGTTAATACACTGTTTCAGAACTTGCAGTCCAGTCACAACAATGTACACTAGTACCATGGATGCTATTGCTGCACACTGGTATGCATTTCTAGAAACGGTAATTATGAGTGATCAATGAAAATTCTTTAAACTATAGCGACGCAAGTTTTCGAACCAATAAAATATATTTTTTGTTACCTCTCTCTAATTTCGTGTCGCGAACGTCACCCAATTTGATAACTGATTATTGTATTGTAATGATTTTCTAATTGTAGTTATCTGACATATACAATTACCTGGAGAGAGTGATGAACTGCGGCACATCCTGCCAGAGGCGTCCACAGGTAATACTGATGTACGTATGATATTTATACTGTAAATATGCCTTATAGCATGGAATACCCAAGTATTCGAATAAGGAATTGTAGAATTTCAAGGTGGATAGGGGTCAAGTTACCATTATGATGTGCATTGTAAATTCGTAAATTAATAAGGATTCAGTGTGTCGTTAGGTATATGTATGCTAGAAAACAGAAGGATTTTGAAGTAAACCATAATTAACGCTTGTAGCGCTTCAAGAATTAAAGCACGCGCTCTTTATAAATCCGCTTATATTCTTTACGTCTTAACGTTCATTAAGATTACCATTATAAACGTGCATGGGTTGACATTATTTAATTATATGAGCGGTACTTATTTTCAGTTAATCGAATCTCACGATTTGACTTCAGACAATATTTACTTTGGCAACAAAAAATACCGAGACAGTCTGGAGGAAGTGAGAGGAAAAGCGGGGAAACCCGACTCAGGTTTGAGAACAGACAGGTCCATTGTGTTCAGAGCTGTTTCTGACACTGATTTAAATAAAAAATTGCCGGAAAACTCTGGTCCCAAAGTTGCCGTGTCAGATATCACTTTACGACCGAAGGAGGACGACACTGAGCCATCAGAAGAAATAAATAGTTGTCCTAAATGCGTTGAACAGCACAAAGTATGCATGAAAAGCTGTCCAAAGGCTGTAAAAAAATAGATAAAATCATGTATGTGATTGGTTGCATTTGATTTTAAATAAAGTGAAGTTTAGTTATATTCTCGTATTTTTAATAAAAGTGGAAAATCATTTGTCATCATTATAGCCAGCCATAAATTCTCAATCTCTGCCTTATTGCTGATAGAATTTTAATAATTGATTTTTGTAATGCGCAGTAGTTTTAATAATATGCAATACTCTTAACGCCAACTTGAGTCAGTACCAAAAATGGTACATTATAAAGCAAACATTAATCTGTAATCAAATTAAAAAAAATTAAAAGCAAATTCTGTACATCATCTGACAGTCATAATGTCAGGATCACGGATCAAAATATTTTAAGTTGGCAAAATTGCTATTTGTAAAAGAATAATTCTATAGAAAGAAGATGAGAAATTTCTCAAACAAATAGGCATTAGTATTAAAATGTATTTTAAATAATTAAAAAATCCGAAATCGAGTCATTGAATTGGAAATCGAAAATTTAAAATGGAGTGTTTTGTGGAAAGAAGTACCACGCGTTGAGTATATTAAAGTTTTATTTTATTTTGTATATTACGGACGATAGCACCATAATGTTAAATGATCACTTTTAATTAATTAATTTGGTTTAATGGCATGCCCTGCTGATTAAAGTTGGTACTTATGTATAGTTCGCTCACAACAAATCTAAAGTTACTACAGTCAAACTGTTACTTTCAAGTTCAATTGTAACGCCAGATATTGTTCTACTAGCATATCTATAGGACTCGGAATAAAATAGTGTTCATTTCATGCAGTTGATTAGTTCGGTGAACTTAATGAGTATGCTATTAGATTCGTTTAAAGATTAAGATGTTTTTAAACTTCGCAACGTTGCCTTCGATTTTGAAACTCATGAAAAACAAAAATCTATACACTTGGAACTTTAGGCGATTCTGTACGTAACTCATATATTCTTCTTTCATATTTTACAGCTAATACCGGGCGAATGCTGTGTGTTTTGAAGGATATTCTGGTACTGGTGGCGGCCATTTGGGTTCTGGTTAGTTGAATGCTGTTAAATCATCCTATAAGTAACCTACGTATGTTCATTCAAGCTTTGTTTATTTTCGTCTATGCGTAATCTGCTTTTCTTCTTAACATATTTGTCATTAGACGTCTATCCTATCGTCATTAGCAAATGCTATCAAAGCGTTTATCGTATCACTATGCATCTTTTGTCACAATGAGAAAATTTAAGGCTTTTTAAGCATATTTATTGACTGTGACCACAGGATCACTCGTTTTTCATTTGTACTAGGCTCAGAATTTAACCAGAATCTAGGGCGATGGAAAGTGATGATAAACCCTATGTAGCATGCTTACCTAATACTCGTATATGCCTATTCAATCTACGTTTCAAAAACTGTAGCTTATAATTTTCGGCAAAGAGACGCAGGTAGAGCATTGCGCTTTTTGGCCGTAACTGTGAAATAATAAAAGGCTGAAATAAAATACTTAGTGCTTAAAAAGGTAATTTAAAAATTAACAGAAAAATCTTTTTATCCAGTTCTTCCCCCTGGGTGACCCACACGCGCTGTGTAAGACTGTAGCTTCAACACACAACAAAAGGATGTCCATGTGTTATTTGTGTGAAGCCTATTTTCTGGCTGAAAAGTAAGTGATAAAATTGTTTAAAAAATTACTGCCAGATTTTCCTTAACGCGAAGACGAAGTGGACTCCTACTTGGATATCACATATAGTTTTTTAGTATAGGCATCTCTTGTTAAGAAATCTTTATTTTATCTGGTAGAATCTGATTAAAGATTGCAAAATCTGATCACTGCAACCAATGGACATGTTCCTACTTTATTCAAACTCAATTAGCTCTATCTACTATCAGATACAGAATCATTATAGACTTGAAATCCTAAACGAACCATTGTACCAGTTACCATAGAATTCAGATGTTAACGCACGCGGACGAAGACGACTACGACCGAAACTTACGTTGTATATAATTAGTTTAGAGACTGACTGCCTCGGTGGTCGAGCGGTTGCTAGCACGACTGCCGATCGGGAGGTCCTGGGTTCAAATCCCGGGTTGGGTACTGCTGGATCTTTCTAATTTAGAATTTCTAGTAGCGCCTCAGGGTCTGGACGTGAGCCCGGTGCATGGCAATAGGCTCACCACCTATTCCATTGTGGGACTTAAACGTAACTTCCAGGCGTGATGTTACGTTTTTTTTTTAAGAAGATACTTCGTTTGACAGATTTACTAACAATATACCACTAAGAGAATTGCAACAGTATGAAGAGACGAGTTATATCTAGAATGTTCTTCCGCAGATATCAACGGACGCCGTGCCAGCAGTAGCCATCGGCGAGCCACAACGAACAAACCAAGTGATAAAAGACACTAAATATTGTTTAAATTGTGAGAATTTAAGTTAACAACCTTATCCATTCCTTTAGACAATCTCATTTCGCGTAGACAAAATAGTTATGTACAATGAACACAACTTACTTCTCTTTATTATACTAATTGTATTGAGGTCAGTATACCGCTTTCTATTTTGCATTCATGTAACGAATGTTTATGTATTTTTGTTTGTTTATTATCCAGCTGTTCATTTATACTCATTATTTTTAGTTAAAAGAAAATTAAATGAATGTGAGAGCCAAAGTGTTTATGTTTCAATAAGATTAAGTTGTAAATATAGTAATCTAATGGTAATAAATACATATAATTAAATTCATTTAACGTCGTAACTAGTGTTAAGAGTGAATGTTACTTTTACCTCAGAATATGAAAGAATAGTCTTAAATCGAACCAGAAGAAGAGAACTACGGTACGTTCTTGTTTCTCTATACGAGTGGCCTCTCATAGTGAGGATTGGCAGAGGTCACACACCTTACAACACATTATGGAATACTATATGTAAATGTCATCACGATGTTTTTCTTCGCCCTCATACGAAATCCAGGCTATTATTGTTTGACGGTAAATCCTTAAATTCTGCAACATTACAGTTGGAATATATTATTATACATATAAACCTTCCTCTTCAATCACTCCATCTATTGAAAAAAACCGCATCAAAATCCGTTGCGTAGTTTTAAAGATTTAAACATACATAGGGACAGATAGCGGAAAGCGACTTTGTTTTATACTATGTAGTGATTAGCAAGCGCACTTAATCAGTATAAGTCAGAGAATAGTCTAAATATATTTTGTGGTGTCTGGTAAAATATATTTTTATAGTCATATTTACGAAATCAGGTCTGTAAATAACAGCACATTTATCGTTATTAATTATTGTTTCATCTTCTACAGATATACAGCCTACTTCCTAACTGTAATAACCAAAGGATTTCCAGTACCTATGGCCTTAAGAACCTTTCACATCTACTTACTCTTACTACTGCCTTGTCATTCTCTACTTTAAAAAAGTACGTACAATTAGGTCTATCTCTTCCGACTCTACCGTTCTCTACTTCTGGTACGATGTGAGCTATATTTGTATTATTTCGTATATCACTGAACTATGATTTGACGTTTTATTCAACATTATATTTTATTCCAGCTGTCCTTAAAGCACAACGGCATTAAGTACTTAGTAAACGTTACATTTAAAAGTCGTTATGGTTCGCTTAACTTATTATTTTATAAGTTAACTTATTATTTTATTGTTATAAAAATTAGATACATTATTTACTGTAAAAATATGTATAAAACTCGAGAACAAAAAGTGCATCGGCTTTGTGTAATACGTGAGTAGGTTTTTTTTTTTTTGAAATTACTATGAGATTATCGTGTTTCTATATTTTCCCTTTTGTTTTTTACTTTTTATAAAAAAGTGTTAGTTTCTAGATACTCACCGTTTTCTGAATGGATTCATAATATATTTGAGATCTGAACCAAATTATGTATAATTTCCTTGATATGTTCAAATTATTGTTTCAAATTAACGTTTATTTCGAAAACTTATCGTTTCCGTCCATTTTTTCTTTATCATTATTATTATTATAAATTATTTTGTACATAATTTCTAGTTCATAATATTTTTTTTTCTAATTGTCATTCCGTTTTAGCTTAAAACATATATATTTTTTTAATATTGTTGTTCCATTTCTAATACATACAGTTTAGAAACACGCCAAAGACTTATTATACGTCTTTTGAACCCAGTGTAAGTAGCATTATTATGTAAAGCAATATAAATATCGCCAAAGGTGAATGTCGTGGACTTTTTTGAGAAAGAACAAACTAAACAAAGAAGCATCTGAGAAAGAATTGGAACTCATTTGGTTAAACAAGCGTTACGGAAAATAAACACACGAGAATAGCTATTACTGGGAAAAACATTATACTAAAATAAACTTAAAAGCAATTGAATAAAATCCTTATTTTAAAATTAATATTCGAGGCTGAGCGCCAAATAAAATAATACTGTAAACAAATCTTGAACAATAAATGAAGTATTACGACTACTGTTACATTTAAGAGATAATTGAATTTGTGACGTTCGTGATAGTTCACTGTCATGGCTTAGGCTCGGGTTTATTTTATAACAAGGATGTTTTTATATACGCAGAAAAATTGCTATTCGATAAATATATTTCGATCCTTACTGAGGATGCGTAAAAGATACCTCATCTACCGTAAATATACACCGCGTATGCCCTCACGCACATTTTTTGGATTTTCATATTTCGTTCATTACATTTAGTTGCTCTAACTTGCTATTACTTACATCGATCATGCATACGCGCTGTTTAGTCTTTATACGCCGAAAATATACATCTTAATCCCGAGCAAGGGGTCTTTCCCGCAGCTACGGACCATACTCTACCACGGTCCAGTGAGTATTTTTTGTTTGCATAATAAAAGCCATTTGATTACGAAACCGCTTATAGTTTCAATTAATAATGTACCCTTGCTGTACTCAATTACTAGCTGTCTCAGTACAATCGTTAGGGATAAAGTACTGCCCTTGTATTTGCAGCTTTTAAACTAGCGATTCTAATGTTGCCAATTTTATAAGCCCTTCAAAGCACATAGATGCTTAGTTAAGGTTTACCAGCATTCAAAGAATAACTTACTCCGGCTGTATTTACTTAACGAATCGTTTATTATGCGCTTATAACTCACAAGGATGTGTAAAAGATAACTAAAAGAATAGCGTCTATATCTTTTCTTTAGCTCTTCATTATTTTCACTTATATCTGCTTCATTTTTTTATCAATTTAAATCTCAATAGATTCTTAACTTAGAAAAGTCCACAGTATGATTTTTACTCATAACATATTTTGTTTCCTATTTATTAAATACTTTTGTGGCGGTGTTGCTTTTTGTTTTGTGAAAGCATAATCGTTTCAAGTGATACATCACGTCATAATGAGAATAATAGATAAAATAAAAGAAATTAATAGTTTGTTTAATTTGTAATAAGTATATTTTTAAGGCAAACGCACCAGTACGAAATAAAGGCATATGAATTTATATATGTGTGTTTTTTATGTTACATGACAACTAGGATACTGTTTAACTCTCATAATGAATGGATAAACGAATGACAAGTACTTTATTGTACATGTAATAAATGAGGCAGGCTTAATGCTAACGTAACGTAATGTAACACTTTGGTACAACTTTATACGTGGCCGCTTTTGTAAGTGTCCGGGTATTCCATACGAATCGTACACTTCCAGCGCGACGTCCTCTTCAGAGGCTATCGAGATGAGTATTTCGGTTTGTATCTTCCTCGGTTAGAACGTTTAGAGCTCCCACTCTGGCCGCCCTCAACCCCGGACCTCTGCTTTCAGCCGCCTCTTAGGTCTGTATTCTGGTCCTAATATACAGGGTCAAAGTTTTCAAAGTGCAAATTTCAATTTAGTGCTGTTGACGTGTATATAAATAGTAAAAACAGATAATAGTTTTTTGACATTAAATTATTGTTTATAGTTTTTATGAGCTTGGAAAGTGATGTGTTGTTAATTAATTACTATTACTTTTAAAATAATATCAGTTTAAAAGAAAGTGCCTTTAGATGTAGATGGATAAGATAAGGGTCGTAACATAAATGCTTACATTATATCTTTCATGTAAATCCATACTGATATTATAAAAGCGAAAGTAA